>WJSG01009163.1:0-29529 GCA_016618145.1 Sanghuangporus lonicericola | reverse complement strand
TCGCGCTGCGCCTGCGCGCCGCTGCTGGATGCCTCGTCGTTACTGTTACCGATACTGTTACTGTTTCTTGTGCCATACGCTACGCCCTACGCACTGCGCCCTACGCACTGCCGTACTCGATACCACCCCCCACCCCCGTGTACCATTTATTGACTCCGCACCCCGCCGCATCTCGCCACACCCCAGTCGGTCGTTTGTCTGTGTTGTGTAATCTCCACGCTCGCTTGCCTCGTTGCTCGCTCCGCTACGCTGAACGCTGAACGCTGCGTGTTCCCTCACTCGTCGTTTGTCGGTTGTCGGTTGTCGTCCGTCGGGACTCGGTACACGCTACCGGTCCGGTGTTGGAGGACAAGCCTCAAGGTCCAAGGACTCGGACTCGGAGTGCTGGACAAGGCTGGACAAGGCCAAGGACAAGGATCGGATATCGAGCCACCTACATAACTGCCAGGTACGCGTCTCAGGACGTTACGAGGGCGACGCGCGTACTCATGCGCGTGCGTGTTGCAGCCGACCATCTACCCAAGACTGAAACTGAGACTCCCGACTGTCGGTGTCGGGATCCGTCCGTACCTGCGCTCGCTCGCGAGTCGCGAGTCGCGAGTCGCGAGTCGCAACGCTCGATCGCCACCGGTACCGGCACCGTCGTTCGTTTCCCGGACCCGGACCCGGCTCTCGCTCTCGTCCTCTCGTTCTCGGGAAGAGAGATCTGAGACGGTCTGGCTCGCGTCGTAGTGGTCTCATCATCATCGTCATCGTCAATGTCACCATCACCATCACTATCGAATTGTTCGACNTCAATGTCACCATCACCATCACTATCGAATTGTTCGACTACGTTCTCGACCTCCCGCCGCCGTCCGTTGTCTCGGAGTCGCAGCTCGAGCACGAAGCTTGCAGCCCCGACCCCGACCCCGACCCCGACCCCACGCTCGTTCGTTCTCCCTCAGATCCTGATCCAGGATCCCAAAACCCCTGCCACTCGTTCGCGTTCGCGTTTTGTCCTCCGCCGCTCCTTACTCGTCACTCATTACTCGTCAATCGTCAATCGTCACTCGTTATTCGCTTTTTTGCTGTTCTTATACCCACGGGGCCGGTTGACGTGCCCTCGGCAGGTCGGGGGCGCGTCGTGGATCGGTACGTTCTGTGCGTGGTGTGTAGAGGAGGAGATGTAGGTGTAGAGGAGATGGAGACGTAGGAGAAGATGCAGGAGAGAGAAGATGCAGGAGATGTAAAAGATGCCGACTTCGTGTCGGTGGAGGATGTCCTGTCGTCGTCGTAGTTGTTGGTGAAATACAGGATTATCCTGGTGCCCGAGCGTGTCGTGCTCAATAATTCCGCGTCGACCACGTATACGAGTTGCGACAGGAAACGCAGTTGGTTTGGCACGCATTGCGTCCGCTCTGTTGCTGTTGTTGGCAATAACTCTGTCTTATTCCACGTTAGGCTCATGAAACGACGCCGGTCTGTGGTTCTAAGACGGCGAGAGTCGCTTGTGACCTCCCGAACGGGCTGTTTCTCGTCCTGATCCCTATGTATGTCGTGCGACCAAGCGAGTTCGCCAAGGTGTGGGCCATCCGGGAGTCGAAGGATGCACGGCGGCTCGAGACGGCGCGTGAGCTGTCAGTGTCAGTTCTGTCGTGCTACGGCTCAAACTCGTGTTCTGCCGCGCTAGGCTGCATACAGTCGTGTTGCGCGACGGGCCCGCGTAGCGTAGGACATCTGCTTCGAGGATGCGGACGATCGGTCGGGAGGGTCGTGTGAGCGTCGTGTGTAGAGGATTTGTCTGTCTCGTGCTCGAGCAAGTAGGCGCGAACACACGAAAGGAGAAGGCGGGCGCGATCTTGCGCTCGTGCGCGTCCCTTCTAGCACGGTACCTACGCAGAACCGTAATTCTCCGCCTGCACCCGGCCGCCCGGCCAAAGAACTCGAGCAAGAGAAGGATGGGATGTGCGCGACGCTAGGCCCGATTCGGTGTGCTGTACCTGGAGAAGGGAGCGTGAGCGTCCGGCGTCGAGAAGCAAGAGCGAGAGTTTCGTCTTGCGCGAGCCTCGAGGCTGGCTGTTCGGGCACCCCGGGCGGAAGACGATGGGAGAAGACGGGGCATGAGATCACTTGACCTCTTGCGAGCACTCGGGGGCAAACGCGTCGTCATGTGGGAGAGATCTGCCCACCGTCGCCGGGGTGGGAGTCTTGGATACATACAGAGCATGAATTGGACTCGGTGGAAGGATGGGATCCATGAGATTCCGGTGAGATTGCGTGGCGTTTGCCGTTTTACTGCTCGTTTCGCACGGAGCTGCCACTCCGGTAGATCGCCCTGATCTCAAAGTGCGAGCATATGAATGATGACGAGGTGAGTAAGTGGTCGAGGCGGGTAGCGGCGAGCTGCGACGTACTTGTGCCGCAGACTCTGACGTCCCTCATTTCATCACAAGGACTCGAGACGGTCAGATTAAGGAGACAAGAACACGGGTCTGCTATTGCGTCGATGTACGTAGCCCTGCGGACGGAAAAACCACAATTCAGCCCGGAGAAGGCGCGAAGCAGCGGAGGAGAAGACGAAGGTGCACTTCGGAGGTCGAGGTTACCCGCATCGAGTAGTCCTCCGACCCTATGCCAGCGGCGAGGTGCCAAATAGAACTGGGTCACGCCGTTTGCGGGGCTCGTATGTTGTATCACAAGCCGGTACGTCCTAGCGTCTGGCTCGGAGGAAGTTGCGCTGGAATCAGGAACCTGCGAGGTCGTGCGAGCTGGGTTGCTATATGTGGGCCTCACGCGACTGGAAGGGCCAGCGGTGCGTCATTTGGGAGAGGGCTTCGTACGAGTACGGTAGCTTCTGTCAAGCACCGTTATGTTGAGGAGAAGGGGAGCTTCGAGCTTGAATGCGAGTATGTTCTTCGATCGGCGCATCTGCGGGGCAAGAGGTCCACGGCCCGAGGTTGAATTGGCGAGCGCAGCGGACGGTAGGTGGACTGAGCTCACGACAAGCGCGTCGCTCGCAGATAACGCTATGTAAGCGACGCTCATTTGATGCTCGAGCTCGACATTGGCATAACGTTCAACTACCCTGAAGAGGACGAAGTCAATTGAAAGTTCTTGCTAATGAGACTCGTGAGAGGCACTACTGCCGTCTTTCCCGAGTCAGCTGACGTCAAGATCAGGAGTCGGATGCTTCACAAGAAATAGCTAGGATTCGGAAGATGTACGTGGTGGTGAACGCAGATCCAACGCAGACGAGCAGAGCAACTTGCAAGGGTAGAGAGCGTCGTCGGTATGACCGGGCCGAACACGGCGAAGCGGGTCGTCGCGCGCGTCAACAAACTTGTGCTCGTACACTTTTCATCGCTACTTACCTCCTCGTCCCGAACTTCTATTGGCAACCGCGCACACCCCTCTTGAAGCCTGACCGCCTCTACTCTCACATGGTCTCTGACATCTTCATCCCAGCCTGTTACCTCCATCTCGACGCCCCGATCCCGGCTGCAGGACTGGCGCACAGCGGGAAAGCTCTGAGCTCTTCTCGTCTTCGCAGATCGTCTACTTACTGGCCCCAATTGCTGGTGACTGTGATTCTGATGGATGTATAGCCTCGTGTCCACCCACAATCGCAAACCTCCCTTTTCCTGATGTGCTGCTCACGAACGCATCGAGTCTTGAGCTAATCTGTCCTGATTGCCCTCCGCCGACTGCTCTCGATCAAATAGTCTCTCGAGGTACGTCCCGATCTCACTCAATCTGCGTCCAGTACTCTGCCCAATGAGGGAGTCGCGCACGCCCGCTCACCCCGTTCAACTTGCCATATCGACTCCGCCCGCCGCCCCTGTCCGGCATCCTTATCCTTGCTTCTTGCTCGTCGTCCATTGCACTCAGGGGTTCTGGTCCTTCCGGTCACTATGCGTCAGTAATATACTGTACAACACAGGTCGCAGAGGCGGACAGACGAATGACTCTGATCCTACTACGTGTCCAGCTCCTGACTGCGGGACAAGTCCCGACCCTCGTCCGGCAGTCTCTGCCCTCCCAGTTCGCTTTCTAGTCCGAGTAATTGCAGAATGGACAAGACCGCGAGGATATCACTGCGAACAGCAATCAGTCAGGCACCGTGGCATCATCGTCACAGCGGCATGCGCCACTGCTCGTCTCCATCCTCGAGCCTCCCGTCTCGAGTTCGGCCGGACTCCTGTTGTCCAATCTGCGATCGTTACCGGCGTCGAAAGGCACCGAGCGACGGCTGCCCTTGATGCCTGCGCATCGTCAAAGGCCTGTTTTGGTGGCCGTGGTGCTTCTACTGGTTGTGCTCGATGCGTCCCCAGCCACCGATTGCGTGTCTCCATGCTCTGCGGAGCTGCCGCCCCGCTGTTGCCCTCGTCCGGACCTTCTCGCGCTCAGGTTGCACGACTCGAGTGGTGTCCTCATCATACTCAGCTCTTCACCTCCACGTACCTTCCATTCCCTCCTGGCGATCAGCACCGCTCCGTCATTCCCGCCCGCTCAACTCTTAAACTCTTCCCTGCAAGGCCCAGCTTCTTCTGACAGCGGCAGGCACTTCTTTCTCTTCGCTCGTCCATAGGCGCACAAGTATCGGATCTTGAGTACATCGCGGACATCGCAATACCGAACGAAGACAGCGATCGGCCTCGTTGACCGCCTTCCCTGAGAGGGTCAATGTACTTTTAACGCAAATTGCATGCATGGCAGGGTGAACGATCCGATTTCCTCGCCCATCGTGGACTCGCGAACCCGCGAACCATCGAAGCGCACGGCGTAGCCCCGGACCTTGTTCCATATGGGTCTATCGCAGTCAGTCCCTTCCTCCGAGCTGCCATGTATTGTAAGCACTAACGATCCATAGTTCCGAACGTTCAAACGCCCGATCTAGTCGATATGCGGCACTCGAAAGCGATACAGATGTGCGCTCAATTATTCCGTCGAGCGCAGAATCACATGGGTTGCTGCGTCAAGCCCGAGCCGTATGCGAGCTCCTTGAGCCATGTAATATACACACTGAGTTCACACAGGCTTCCAATGCGCTCGCAGAGATCACGGTGCGCCCGCGCCGCCCAACCTTCGGTATGCACTCGTTCAGGTCGACTCGCAAGCAACGATTGTCTTCCTGCTGTGTTGTACAGACCCTGATGCCGAGCCGCAGTCCTCCGCCGAGGCCGACTCCGCGGCTAGCAAATCCCAGCATCTGCGATAGGCTGCGATGAGGCGTTTGTGCGCCCATCTCGTCTCACGCGCACACGTCGCCCACACCTTTCCTTGCGTCGCGTCGCTGCTTGCGTTCGCCTTCCAGTTCTGTTCCCATTTCTGATCCCCGACAAGATCTGCTCCGGCGCACGTCCGATCTCCCAGCGTCATCGACTCTTGAGGCATACGTCGCACCGACGCACCCACGGCTTGCGACCCTATGTCAGACATGACGGCATCCCAGCCCCAGGTCCCAGGTGCCCGCTCTGTCCCTCTTCCGACGGCCATGCTTCTCTGCACTGTGAGCAATGCATTGTGTAGGCTTCCCGCACTTCGCCCGCGGCGGGACTTCGCTGACGGCCGAGCATGTTTGGCAGATCTTCCTATGCACTATAACCTACCCTTGTTCTCGAGTCTTCGACGGGACAGGCGTCCCTCGCTGTACAAGGTGCACATGGTGGTATGACGCGCTCCTGGTCCCCACTCCGGTCACAGTACTGAAACTCACCGTCATTAATCTACAGTTGAGCGTAAATGACAATACAGAAGGAGCGGCGACGTGCCGGATCTCCCGCCCTCGGATCTGCGATGCCTCAGGCCTCAGGTTCACGGACATACGCCAATGCGTAGTGCACATGCATGACGCACAGCCGACGCTGTCATGACGGTCAAACATGTGTTATCAGCCGAAACTGTCGTGGTGAGTACCGCGATTTCTCCAGAGCTGTAGAGACATATGCATGTTCTGACATGGCCTGTTCGCCTTGGGAGCCCCCGCATGCCGGCGCGTCGTCGACGATGACGAAAGGTGCGGGGGTAGCCCGCCTCTGGCCCTGTTTCTGGAGCTACGTGTCCGACATTGTCTCCGATCTGTCCCGATACCTCACGGACTACGGTGCAAGCTCGACGCTTACGGACGCTCCAGCCCCACACCTTACGCTTCATCTCGACTCTTGGCTCTCGGCGGCAAGTCTATTTCCCCCGCAATCTTACGCTACGCCGTCTGGCTGGAGTTGCAACTTGTGCACAAGTCGGCAGCTACTGCGACAATGTCTCGGCTAACTCTCTCCTATTCTACTGCACGCTACGTCGTCACGTACGCCCTCCTCCTCCCGCGACTCATCCAGCTGTAGATGGGCCCTCCGACGGCTTTCTGTGCTTGCACGGACCGTTGACCCTCGTCTCTCTTGCCTTCTGCGCCTTTCGCCGGTGCAGAACCCCGACGTGGACCCTACTCAGCTGTTGTCATGGACTTCATGGTCTCCTCGTTGCAACGCACCGACTCCGCCTAGAGCTCTCAAGTTGGCTGCGGTAACTACCTGGCTCGCATGTCAGATACGGTCTAGGCCCGTGTACGGCCTCCCGAAAACAGACAATGCCACACTCTGACACACGCCGCTCCCAGTCAAGACAACACATCCAACCCTTCCTGCGGCCGAGCTTTCGTCTGGACTCGTCGGTTAAAGCACCCTGAAATGCGAGCTCGCTCCCCGCCGACACCCGGCATTGATCGTCGGCGGCTCAGCGACCACACGGGTGCCTCGTTCCTCAGCTGGCTGACACGGTGTCTGTCTGACCTCCTCTACCTCGCTGGCGCGCAGGGTCGTGACGTTCCTCTTTGAACAACGTGCAACTGAACCGCACGCTGGCCTCGGCTACCTCTCGCGCTCTCGACCTGCTGCGCAAATTTCAATGTCTGTTACCTCGAATCATGCGCCTGCGACTGGTCGCTTTGCAATTACGGACGGCGCTGCGTTACGGAACGATCTGGTCGTCGCGTGGGTGTGAAGCGAGTTGGGAGCTTACTGTGGACCTTTGGACGTACGTCAGCCCTTGTCTGTCAGCGTCTCGTAAGTCGTAACACGGTCCTCGTCTCGTCGCGATTGCTTCTCGATCAGTCTGCTGACGTCCTCCCTTCCTCAGCACTCGCTTCTTCCAACCATCTCTTCAGTGCCCAGGTGAACAAGGAGCACTGAACCCGCACGGCCGCTCCTCCGCCGTCGCAGAGGTATTCTTGGAGACCCGGAGCAACGGCTGTGATAGGATTTGTGCCGAGCGGTGATCCCAGCACTGCTTGACAGTTACACGTCTCCCGCTCGGGAGTCGGGTCCTCCCTGGCTCCGTCCGACCGACGTCGTCGACTTGAGGACTCGCTGCATCTGTTCGCAGGACGGCCTTGTCTTTGCCCGTGCTTTCTTGCAGGTATGCCGACTCTCGGAAGCCGTTCAATTCTCTCTACTTGAAATCAAAGCTCGGGCATCTCGGCAGACACTGAGCTCGGACGCTGTACAATCCTCGACACTCGATCACGCTCGGACCTCGGGTCCCCGTTCTTACTCTTCGACTCTTCGCACATTATTTTATGGGTTATGGGCACTCCCGCCGTCAGAAACGGCAACGACAACAAAATCCCTCCAGGCACATCACGACCCGCACCAACTAGAAGACACGCCCCGTGCCCTCCTGCGTTCCCGTGCGCCGTCAGCTGGCGCAAAGCATTGCCAACGTACATAGCGATCGAAGACCGCTTGCTGCAGCCTGATGCACGCGTAGCCACCCACGGGCGGGCCTTCCATATCGAGCACACGCGTCCGGATCTCCAGCATATCCATCCTGTCGGCTCGATCGCGACGGATCGAAGGGGCGCGTCAGATGCCATCTCGCGCTGCCATCTCAACAGGCGCGCTGGGCCTTGGCTCGGTGCACGACCCACTGCGCCGTCATTCATGATTCTGCGCGTTGCATGTGGAGATCGGCCGCGTACCTTCGCGAATCAAGTTTGAGTCTCGCTCTGAATGCCGTGCAAATTGGCTTCGCGGAGGGCCAGATCTGCGCTCTGTCGACTCGGATGTACGCATGCATACCTATGCATACCGGTCGGTCAGGAAGCTATCATTCCCGCCGTCGCGATGCTCCAGTGCGAGCCCCAGGCTTCTTGTTACGTTGTTCAACTTCCCCGCCGTGACAGCGAGAGGTCTGCCGTCTGATACTCGAGCACTTGTACTTACTCCCAGTATTCGCGGCACTGCGCTGGAGCCTCGTGCAGCCGTTCTGCGGAGTCCGATGGTTCTCCTCTCATAAGGTGCGCGTCTTAGCCTATTGCGACTCGTATGTACATAGGAGGTTCTTTCATTAATGATTGTTGAATGGAGCTAGCAGGCGTAGCAGAGATTCTTGTACGCACCATCAGTCCTTGACCCGAACGCAAATCAGAGACGTCTGATATGATGCGGAGGGCTCGGGTCTTGGGAACAGTCGACGGCCCGGTCAACAAGGAGGTCCTTGTACATGTAACATATGTATCATTATGAGATAGTCACTGTGAAAGGCCTGTTCGAAGCCGAACGCACATACTGTACATGACTCGGTCATCGACCCGGTGCACGCCAGCCCCGTCTTCGGTACATTCATATGAGACGAGTACTGTAAGACCGGTAGAATCATCGGGCCCCCGCTGATCCTCAGAGTCAGATTAGAGGGTCGAAGATGGCGGTGGCACTAACTGTGGGATCAATCTTCGGCACCATCGACAGAACCATAGACCATGGACCATCGTGCATCAGCCGAAGCGGAGCGTACCGGTAAGTAGAGTACTACGAAAGATTGTTTCATTCACGTAGCACGCCGTCACGCACGGCCGGGGACCGCGGTCGACGGGTGTATCCCTGGATGCATGCATGTCATGTTCAGCGCGAGAAAGACGAGCACGAGCAGGGCAGAACCGACTGCGGTACAGCGTATAGGATAGAATACGTACCGGCCGCTTTTCGCCGACACACCCTCGTCTGAGTCTCGGCGCATGCAGCGGACCCCCGAGGGCGTAAGTATCCTGTCGATCTATCCGTAGCGTGCTGGCTCGTCTCCGCTTGCCTGCTCGCTGCCCTGTCTCCAGGAAGCCCGCAGAAACAACGGCCCAATTTAGGACCCCAAATTCGTATTGCGAGACGTGCGCGTGAGATTCGGGACTGGGGGTCCGAGTCGCGGTGGTTCAGAGTCCGGATCTGTACGAGGCTCGTCAGCTCGAGTGTGTCGTGGAACCAGCTGAGCGGATTGCTTGCTCGCGAGATGTGGAAAGCGTGGACAGTGGACACGTCCCCTCGGAGAAAGAGGAGAAAGAAGAGGGGAGTGACTACTTATGCATGCGGCCGGCGCCGAGTCGAGTCCGATCGTCCTCCTGCCAGTGCCAGTGCACGGTAGGGCCGCTTGCAAGTTGCGCGTCGTCTGGACCGCTGTGACCTGTCGCGGCGTCGTAGTCGGAGATTGCGGCAGGGCGGGCACGGTGCGGAGACCGTCGGTGGACGCGGACGGAGGTACGTACATAATTACAGGAACTCCCGCTCGCAGGAAGCGATGGTGACTGAGACCGACCGGACGCATGTACCTTCGGGTGGCCGAGACACTGCTGTACACGCATCCCGGACCTACTGGTTGCGGTAGTTCCGTACCCGAAGTTGGAATTCGACGGAGTACGGTAGCGAGACGGGTGCAGGCAAGTCATGCTGTACTAGGACGTCCTAGACGGAACTCACCACGATCCCTCCGAAAGACTGGGTGGGTGGAGAACTGTGCGTCTGCACGCTACGGCGTGCGCAGACTGAGACTAGATACCAATCGCCGTCAGCGTGTATATGGTGCGATAGGCGATAGACATATGGCGTACCGTCCAAGCCCACGCGGTGTGTTGCGACCCAGGGGACACCAACCATGAGTGCGGCGTACACGGGTCGTGGATCTTATCGGGTGGGTGCTGGACTGGCGAAGCTGGCAGGCATCGTCCCTCGTCTCTCGCGCGGGTATGGCGGCGATAAGGCAATCAAGTACCCACCTAGGGTACTCTCGGGGTGGACAACGAGGTAGTTACCGCGAGCTCCAGGTCGCTGTCTAGCGATAATGTATACGCATACAGTCGACTCGTATTTTGATGCAACGCTGAGCGATGAGCAGCCCAGCAGTGTGCATACCACAGTAACGGGGAAGTGCATATCGATACGAGGGATCGCGTCGGGCAAGGCGGCAGGGGTCTCAGTCCGTTCGGCGGAGTTCATCAATGGGCACGCGGACCAGCCGCTCGCCTGTGGTGGGCGCGGACGCGTCTTCGTCCTCTGCACGCTGTTCGCGTTGTGACACTAGAGAATAGTGTGAGCTTGGAAGGCTTGGATAGGCGAGAAACACGTACAGAACAGGTTGAGGATGCGGAACATGTCTGGCCACTGTTGCAGCACTTGTCCGTGTATAACGAGGGTCGCGCGGGATTATGAGACTCGTGAGGAACCGATAGCAGTACGAGAGGGTGCGTACCTATGCCAGCGTCCGCCATGACGTCGATATCGTCCCCCAGGTCTTCTATGCGTTTCAGGAACTGGGCACTGGCTCGGTGGAGGGCAGCGGCGGCCTCGTACTCCTTCTTCTTCTCTGGGTTGGCTACGGCTGCCGCGCTGGAGACAGAGCCGGGGAGTTGAGAGTGACGGTTCGGAGCGACCGAGGCACGCATCGCGCATGGACGACGAGGATGGATTGCGGGCGGCGGCGGTGGCAGGACGCAAGATGACGTCGTGCGCGCGCCTCTCTCGTTTGGACTACCACCACCAACGTACACTAGAACTGGACCGGCTTAGACCGGTGCTGCTCGTCTCTGTCACTGGTCGCTTGTCTCTTGTCTTCGTGCTTCGCTGCGGTCCCAAGCTGTGCGTCGTCGCACCCTGCGTCTGACTCACCCGGCCGTCTCACTCTGCTGCGTCGTCCGTCCATCCTGCAGTCCGAGACGACGTCCTGGTCATCATGCGCGCGTCTTCTGTGATAGCTTCTCAGTAAGTACTACGTGTGTCGACAACGAAGGCCGGACTCTGGTGCGATCATTACGCTCTCGGTGGTGACTACATTTTTGGCGATCCCTCCGAACACCCTCTCTCCAAACCCGTCGCTGTCGTCTCGTCTCCAACTCCTACTAGCCATCCTTATGCCGCCTATCCATCATGTCCGCCCCCTGACTTCATCCCCTTCCCCTCGCTCGACCCAGCCCTCGTCCAATCCACACTCTCCGCCCCGCCGTTCGTCCAAGTCGAAGACATGCTCAACATCCGCGACTTCGGCGCCGCATACTCCGCCGCTACCGGCGCACGCGTGAAGTCGCGTCTTCCGCTCGGGCGAGCCGACGCGCATCACCGCGGAGCAGCTTAAGGCCCTCGGGATCACGACCATCTTCGACCTGCGCGCGGACGTCAGGATAACAAAGTACTCGTACAGCACGCCGACGCCCGCGGTCGAAGGTGGAAAGATCGTCCATCCTCGAGGAGACATTGGATCCGGTTGGGCTTGCTGCAAAGTGCGTAATTCTCACCTCTGCATCTCGGTGCGAAGGACGGAGCTCAGCGTACCTT
Organism: Sanghuangporus lonicericola; assembly: GCA_016618145.1. Lineage (NCBI taxonomy): Eukaryota > Fungi > Basidiomycota > Agaricomycetes > Hymenochaetales > Hymenochaetaceae > Sanghuangporus > Sanghuangporus lonicericola. Next base: position 17,962 of record WJSG01009163.1, on the reverse strand, counting down.
TGCGTGTGCCGGCTGAAGGAGTTTGCGGAGGACGACGCGGACGTACCTGCCGCGTACATTGTCTCGTGAGGCTGGAAGGTTGGAAGATGACGTCGTGTGCGCGCCCTGTCCGTGCTCTCCTTCGCTCTACCACTCGCCTGGCTTCGACCGCTGCTGCTCGTCGTCTCTGTCACTGGAAGCTTGTCTGTCGTCATCGTCCTCCGCTGCAGTCCCCAGCTGCGAATCGTACTGCCCTGCGTGTGGCTCACGCTAGCCTAACCACGGCTCACTCTGAAAGCAGCAGGTTGGACGCGTGCTCGAATTGTCGATGACATCGCGATGCGAGTCGTTGAGCTCCACAGTGGGACCTTGAAGGGGGGTGGGTCGGCTGTCAGAAAGTCCTCATCCACCTTCGAGACGACCGTGCCACATGCACATGCCTCGTCCACTGCACAAGTACGTCGCTTCTAGTCTCGCCAGCCAGACGTTATAGGCGCGGTTCTGCCTCATCCAAAACGGGAAGGAGAACGGGACAGAGGACGAGACAGAACCTGGTTAGGGACGGGTTGTGTTTTGGGGGTGTGTCCGTTCTCCTTCCTTTTTTGTCCGCGCCCTAACCGTCTGGTAACGAGACTACGTCGCTTCGCCTCTCAATATTCTTATACATACATAAAGTCAGGCTGAAAGTGGGATGATCGCTCTGCTCTATTCGCCGCCTTCATCTTCATGGTGCGTCCCTCTTTCAGAACCCTTCCCCCTTGGCCGAGCAGAACTGTAAACATCTGCAGCTCCTGGGCGTCGCCCGTATGTCCTCCAGCCTGCCTTCGTGCTCCTCGTCGCGCCACCGACATTTGCAACAACTCGAAAGGCTCGGTCTGCGCGGTGTGTCTCTTTCCTCTCCTGCCCTTCCTCATGTCCTCGTCTCCTCCCTTGCTCCCTTCGTCTCGTCTCCCTTCACCTCATTCACCACCCCTCGCTGCAACCCAATCCAAAGACGATGCGCGCGGCGCGGGAGTAGGGGAGCATATAGTACGTGAAGACACACTCCCTCACGGACACGGACGTCACCTGTATGCGAACGAATCTCCCGGTGTCGTGTTACTGCGCCTGTGCAATGAATGGTTGTTTCGAAGCTCGTGCTTCCGTCCCCGATGGCGTTGGTCTGGCTGCGCGGTGAGTCTTCTTTGGCGAGAACGCCATCCGTGAGTCTTGCACCACTTCACTCCTGTTGGGCCTTCCCTCCGCCCGTCTGTATCCTAATATGCAGTATGTCGGCCGTCCTTCGCTCTCCCGCCGCAGTCCCGGGTGCGAATCGTACACATCAGGTGAGCTGCTCTGCAGATTATTCGGACTTCGTCACACTTCTGACATGGCGCACATGGAACAGCGGAAAGTGTCTCTCCGTGGACCCGTTCTCTGGCTATGTCTGCAAAACATTTACGCTCGTCACTCTCGCCGACTGCGACGGCTCCGCGAATCAGCAGCGGGAGGTCATCACGTCGGACAAGCTGGAAGTATAGCGTCTGTACCGGCGACGCACTTATCATCTTCGAGGCATCGTGGCAGCTCTTCATGCCTTCGGGCGGTCATCGTGCTAGTGGCTGCCACCCGCGAAGACTGGCGGCGGTGAATGCTGAGTTGGCGGGGTTGCGGTCTCTCAGGGCGACGCCGCGCCATGTTATATGGGCCGTTACTCCCAGAGGTGGTCCATATTGCACAACTCGCAGGTGCTCATCGCGTCCGCGAGAGCCTGGACGGGATACACATCCGATGCCCCCTTTGAGGGACGCCGCCATGATGCACGCCGTTAGCAGCTGGCGGGTGCGGCCGAACCACGTAAATGACCGGAATCATAACACATTGATACGGATACACCCCCCAACTCGGTACGTAGTTTTCTGCTGCTAGTCGGTGAAGCTGATATGCCATTCTACCAGCTATCGGTGACTGACACGACGCGCAATCGGGGCCGACGTCGTGCTCGCCATCGTATGCAATGCGGGGTGCGCGGGTCCTGAGCTCTGCAGGTGTAAAGCCGGTGACTCCAGCTCGACGATATCCAACATCGACTTATGGTCGCTGTCCTCCCCCTCACACTCCGAACGAATACACCGTTCTTCCGCATTCCTTTCGCCTCACGCTCTAGTGCATGATGTTCTCATCCAGCGCGCTGACTATCTTCTCGACACTCGCTTGCAGCGTTCTCACCTCCGCTCTCCCTCTGAACACTCCCGTTGGGGACCTGCGTTCCTCGCGTTACAGGTGTGGACCGCCGTGGTATGGTCGCGCGTGATGGCGTCGCCCCGGTCCAAAGTCTCGCCGCCACTGCCGAGAACTTGGATGCAGGACTTTATGCTGCGATCAGCGTGCTCAGTACGTCCATGTATCCCTAGCAATCCGTCCGGACATCACACACGGTATCAAAGGGCCGATTTTGAAAATGTGGGACGCCGAGTTCCCCATGGTCCTCGCCTTGATCTGCTCTCTTTCCGGCCAGCTCGAGGGCGATATTTGTGCTCCGAGCGCTTGGGTCACGGCGGAGGGTACCCCCAATGACTCCATGGACGTCTGTGCGTTTCGCCCCCGCTGCGATGGATACTCACTTCAACTGCGCGTAAGTAGAGGCTTCTCGGACATTTCGACAAAACCCTTGCCGATCGTATCGACGATACTCGAATCGCGCATCCAAGGAACCCACTGGAGCGCGACGGCCTCGCAAACATGCTGGTCGCTGCGGTCATGCCGCTACTCACCCCCGAAGCGGTTCGATTCATCTTGGACCCGCATGCGAGTCCTCCTGCCTGCGTTCCGCATACGGTCTGAACGTAGTCGGAGGGTTCTTGGTGTGTTCGCGAGGGCGAACTCGTGTTCACTCCAACGGAGACCCATTCTGTCTACCCGTTGAGAGACTGTCCTATGTACATCTGTCGATTTCCTATTCTGTTCAAAATGTTGCCCAGCCGAAACGAGCCAGCCATTAGCCCATACGAGGCATCAACGTACGGGCACAGCTATCACGCTTCTCGACGGCTTCGGGCTCTACCACGCGAACAGGCAGGTTATTCTAGCATGTATGGCCGGTAACATAAAGAATTTCGAGTGCAGCTCGCGAGATTCCTGGACTGTCGAGCGAAAAGAAGAGACGCAGGCAACCTGAGCAAGGAGCACGAGCGGCGCAATGCGCAGCGACGGACGTGAACTCGGATGACTGTACCCATCTGATAGCGGGCAACAGATCCTCGTCACGGTCGTCCGAACTGTCTGCATCGCTGTCGCCGCCGCAGTCCTGCAGGAGAGAGCGAGGGATGTTGACCTCGGCGTTGTCGGTCGACGCGACCAAAGCGCACAGGCTGACGAGCACCGCAAGTTGATTAGGTGGAAGTGCTCTACGGGGCAGTCACGGTCGCGGCTGGACTGTAGTCTGCGCGGTGATTCTCTCAAGGACGCATAGGTGAGACTCGCGACTCGGCTGAGCCAAACGCGTCTGCGGTATCTCCGATCAAGGGCTCGTCTTCGTCGTCGCCTGCTAGCGGGACGAAAGATAGGGAGGTTGTCTTAATTACGTGACGACTTGCGCGAGGAAAGCAGCGCACACGAGACGGAGCCACTGCTCGAAGATGACGATTTTGACTCGTTCTGGGACGCGAATGCCTGTGGCGAACGAAGTTCGGGCAGGACGACAGGTGAGAGCAAAGTGGTTCGTGGATGTAGAGACGGGCGAGGCCGCGGATTGCCGCTTTGTGGAACACCGATGTTTCGAGTGCGCGAGAAGGAGTAAGCGTGTACGCACGAGATAGAGCGCATATCGTCCCAAGGCAGGATAAAGTGTCAGCATGCAAACAAGTATGGATCGAGAGGTGAGGAAAGACTAAGTCTGCCCGGCTGGCGGATACTCATACAGCGGTTACACGTACGAGTATACGCGGCGCATCTGTGAACGTACATCCGATGACTCTGGGTGGAATGAGTCGTCGACTCACACTACAAAGCGCCGTCAGGCCGAGGACGCGGACTCAGCTCTCACGAAACGAGAACGAGCCAGCTATCTCTGTGCAAATAACGCTCCTCAGCCGTCTGCGCGAAGCGGGACGAAAGTGGTGACTGGCCATGTCGAGATGAGAAGGAAGAGAGAGCACTAACTTCGATAATCGGTACTCATAGGGGCTACGATGCTGCGATGGACGGAATGTCAGTCGAAGACTCACGCTCATGCAGCGGACAACTGATACGAGCAGAACAGTACCGTAGGCCCTAAGATGTACTCACGTTCATATACAGTCTTGAGATCCTCCCGCTCCCCCACAGTGTTAACCGCGGGGCCTTTCCTGATGCATCCTATGGCTGCAAAGTGTGTCCATCGCCGTCGCGCCCTCGGAGTTGTGGTTGACGGAGCTGTATGATGATCTGGAGGTCGCAACCTGAGTCGCACAGGACAGAGGAAACACGATGACTCGTAGTGCAAAAAGTAGGGACACGATGGAGACATTGCAGACGGAGAGAGCGGATGAAGACAAGGACAGAGTCGATCACAACGCCGGTGCGTCCAGTTGTAGCGAATAGGTGAACCTCTCCCAAAGACAGCGGCCGGGGTATGAAGCTAGCGTACACGGCCTCTCCGTGATGGAGCGCAAACCCGGCTGCGGATCTTGAACGTCACAACGCGCCGCACACAGCGGGCTCATCCGCGGTAGTACCGGGTCTGGACGAACGGCATGGGGGTGAGGACGGCCTTGCGCAGCTTGTTGCGGACGTCGACGGCGACCTCGGTGCCCTTCTTGTGCCACCCGTTCTGGACGTACGCCATCGCGATGTTCTTCCCGAGCGTCGGCGAGGGGATCCCGGACGTGACGACGCCTGTGCGAGAGTCAGCAAGCCGTGACAGCCAGGGACGATCAGGGACGTACCAATCTGCTCGTCGGAGGACGGTGCGAAGATCTTTGCGCCCTCTGGGTGCGTCACGATGTCAGATTTGCTCTAGCGGGCGATCATTGGAGAGAACTCACGTCGTGCCGGTGCACCCTCGACTGTCAATCCGACTCGTCGCCTCGGCGGGCCCTCCTTCAAGTGTTTCCGCACACCCTCCGCACCGATGAACTCTCCGGTCTCCCTGCGATCCTTGCCTGCGTCACCCGAGTCGGTCAGAACGCGCTCTGGATGTGTAAGATGAGAAGAACGCACCGATGACCCAGGTGAGACCGGCCTCGACGGGCGTGGTGTCCTCGTCGAGGTCCTGGCCGTACAGACACATGCCCGCCTCGAGGCGAAGGCTGTCCCGTGCGCCTAAGCCGGTGAGTTGAACGGGCGGTTTTGAGAGGAGCTGGGCGACGTCAACGGTCTCGGATGGCGGCACCGAGATCTGTGCGCAAATGCGGAGACGTCAGTAGAAGCAGCAGTGCGCTCGGACGCGGAGAGAAGGGCGACGTACCTCGAAGCCGTCCTCGCCGGTGTAGCCGCCGCGCGCGACGTGGAGGTTGAAGCCCTCGATGGGTACGAATGCGCACCTGCCGAAGGTGAGTTCGCGCAGGTCGAACGAGGTCAAGCCCTGGAGATATTGCGCCGCCTCCGGGCCTGCACACGGCGGTTCTGCTTGAGTTGTGCTCTCAATCAACGTATTGCGACACGCACCTTGTAGAGCGAGCAAGCCCCATCCCTCGAGCACCTCATGCTCGACCGTGCCCTCCGTCTTCGCCTTCTCGCCCGCGTTCCACTCCGCCAGCTTCTCCTTGAACCAGGCGAGGTCGCGGTCGCGCCGGCCGGCGTTGGTGACGACGTAGTACGCGTCTTCGGCGTGCTTGGTGATAACGGTGTCGTCGATGATGCCGCCACGCTCATTGAGGAGGACGGAGAGGGTAGAGGAGTAGGGTGCGAGAGATTTGAGGGAGGACGGGGTGAGCCATTCGAGGAACGCGGTGACTGTTGGACCGCGGAAGCTGGTACAGCGCATTAGAGTGCGACTGTAACATAAATTACAACACGTACTTCGACTGGACCATGTGTCCGACATCAAAGAGCCCTACCGAGTTGCGTACATGGTGGTGACTTGCGACTACGACATGTAAGTATGGGAGAGACGAAGACATTGAGAGACGGACCTGCGCCGACGTTGCCGTAGGCAAGGGGCATGGAATACCCAGCAAAGGGCACCATCTTCGCGCCATTAGCAACGTGGAAGTCGTACAGGGGTGTCTTCCTGAGCTGCACGGACGCGTTGAATCAACTCCTCTCAGTTCCCCGCGCGATGTTGCCGACGTACCGAATCTCCGGACGTACTGGTACTTGCCATGCATCTTGAAGTCGCGGGCAGGAAGAGACGGGAGTATCGGGGCGTCGCGGAGCGCGATAGAAGAGCGCGGGTCGCAAGCCTCGTCGCCATCTTCGAGTCAGAGAATGCGGAGGAGGAGGAGGACGGAGAGGAGGACGGGGAGCGGAAGCCAGCCCGAAGGGATGGCGTCTATCTAATCTCGCGGGCTGATAAGATGAGGCGCGCAGACGTGGCAGGAGCGCGTCCGCTGCAGCTCGTCTCCCCGACGCGATGCTCTGCTACTTACTCTTTCTTCGGTCTCATCTCTCCATCTCTCGATACCCACCGCACATGCCGACGTGACCTGCGCGACAAACGAAATGGACAACTCAACACTCCTTTACAGCGGCCTCGGCCTCGTCGTCGCCACCCTTGGCACGGTAAGTCTCATAATTTGTGCTCACTCCCAGCGCGCGAAGATGAATACCAGTTCATCCTTGTTCTAAGACTCGCGGGCCACTTGCTTGCAAGTGCGCGCCGCGAGGGTGACGAGCACCATGGTCCCGACTCTGTCGCTTTCTGAGCGCGCCCTAAAGGCCCAATGTCCTGTATCCTATTAAGCTCGCTGACACCTCTCCCAGGCGTACACCCTCCTCGTGCTCTGGTCGCCGGACACGATCGTCCCCAAGCCATCTGAGAAGACGTACCGGTCCCCACGCAAACCCTCCGCCAAGCTTCCCCTCCCCTCCGTACGCGACTCACCCTCAGTCGACCTAACTGTTGTCATCCCCGCCTACAACGAGACTGCCCGCCTGCCGGACATGTTCTCGACGACGCTCGCCCACCTAGAGTCTACACGAACATCACAGGGCCGCTCGTATGAAGTCCTCGTCGTGGACGACGGCTCGCGCGACGGTACGGCCGACCTTGCGCTCAAGCTCGGCGCGCAGTACCCTCAGAGCGACGTCCGTGTCGTCGTTCTCGAGAAGAACGTTGGCAAGGGCGGGGCTGTAAGGCACGGCATGCTGCACGGACGCGGGAGGCGGTTGCTGATGGTGGATGCGGATGGCGCGAGCAGGTTCGAGGACTTGGAGCTGCTGTGGAAGGCGATGGATGAGATATCCCCGAAGGGCGAGGCGGCGGTCGTGGTTGGGAGTCGCGCGCATCTAGTGAAGACGGAAGCCGTCGTAAAGGTGCGTTTATCCCGTTCTGTCGGCCCTACCCCCCCCGCGAGCTCGCAACAGCTCGATCCGCGCTGCCCTGTGTGCCCGAACTAAGCCATTGGTTCGCGCTCGTTAGTGGCTACCTATCTCTCATTCTGCGTTGTCGCTTCGTTGGTGCACGACTTCACGGCGCACCCTGCCCTCGGGCTTCAGTGGATGGCGTGCGCGGACTCGAGTCTTTGGGTGCCTCGGGTCAGACGTCGCGGATCTGGTGCGGTGTTGTACGGATGGTGACGAGCGTACGCGCTGTGAGCAAGGTAGCCCATACGACAGACTAAGTGCTGCTGTGTTCGCTGCCGGGTACTACGTGGCCAATGTCGTCCGGAGTGTCGCGCAAGAGTCCCCGTTGTTGCAACGTGGCTAGCACGGCTTGCTGTTTACGCGCGTCCGCGGCCACTCGCCCTCCACTGCTTCCAATACCCCGGTAGCGTAGCGCCGTACCGTCTGGCCTGTTCTGCGCGAACTCGGGTCTTTCGCGACACGTTATTCGAGCGGCCGATTGGCGTTGGGAGATGGTGGGTGGACGGACGATGACGAGCATACTCGGTGCGAGTGATGTCCCGCGTACGGCGGACTACTGCTTCATCCGCCCGTCCATTACTGCGTGGCCCGTGTCGTCTGCTGTCTCGCGCCAGAGCGTCTGTGGTCAGCACGGACTGCTGTCCACGCCCGTTCGTGACCACCCGCTCGCCACTGCGTCCCGTACTTCCTTCGCTGACACGCCTGCCCGCAGCGCTCGCTCCTCCGCAATATCCTCATGTACGGCCTGCACACGATCCTGCGCATCGTCGGCGTCGGGCACATCCGCGACACGCAGTGCGGCTTCAAGCTCTTCTCGCGGCGGGCCGCGCAGCAGATCTTCCCGCATCAGCACCTCGCGACGTGGATCTTCGATGTCGAGCTGCTTTTGCTTGCGAAGGAGCTGCGGATGCCCGTCGCGGAGGTGCCGATCGAGTGGCACGAGGTCGGGGGGAGCAAGCTGAACGTCTTCGCGGACTCGCTGCAGATGTTGAGGGATTTGCTGGTGCTGAGGGCGAACCTGTTGTTGGGGCGGTGGACGGTCCCGAGGACAACCTCGCCGGTGGAGAATGGGAGTGCAAAGAGTAAGTAGATACCTGTCGTTGGTGGTGTGTATAAGTTATTCCGCCGTGACGTTCCGTGTCGTGGGCTGTTCGTCGCATGCTCGAGGTTGCGTCTCGAGACAAGACCGTGGCAATGTGTCTTCAGGTGTCGTTCTACTCCCCTTGTTCAGCTCTACCCTCACAAGCCTCTAACGGCCGGCGGACTCCTGCCGACTATACGCACCTCATCGACAAGCTCGTCTCGCTCGACGAAGGAACAACAAACGAATTCGGAGAAAGGCCGCGGAAGGGACTCTCTGTACGTACCACTGCACTTCCGTCCTCAACTTCCCTCGTGCATTCGATGTTCCGGTTCCCTCACGGTCGTTGGGCTGGCTCGAAATGGCTGGTTGGCTTGTGTGCGGTCGGGGACGAGAGCACGGGCAAGGACTTGGGCTGAGGGCAACCTCCGTGGTCATGGCAGACGCGTCGTCGGCCAGTGTTCAACTTGTGATTTCCTGCGATCAAGAGTTGGGATCTCGTATGAGCCGGCATACTTATACTCATGCCGCAGTGCGAATTGAGCACCTCGCGGTGGGTACCCTAGAGTAAACGGCTTTTGGTCTGAGTATGTGCTCGCTGCGCGCCGAATGTTTGCGTTGCGATTGTGGTTAACTTCCGCTGCGCGTGGAGGAGCCAACGAGAGGGGGACATGGAACACATACATCATGGTGAGATGGCCGAGCGGTCTAAGGCGCCAGACTAAGGATCTGGTCCGAAAGGGCGTGGGTTCGAATCCCACTCTCATCATCACCAAGTAGCGTCCATTTTTGCCGGTTGTTATGGCCCAACAGCCAACCTTGTATATTCGTCTAAGGAGTTGTTGAGCTTGTAAAAAGATAGGGGATGGGTGACTCTCAAGTGTCTTGCTGGCAGTGTTGTGGTTCAGTGTTATGTATTGAGGCATTGTGTGCCCAAGCACCGGCGTTAGCACCAGTGAGTGGGGACAGGGGAATTCACGATTGGAATGATCTGCAGGGGGGTGAGGGAACCGCGGGTGCCCGAAGCTAAGCGGGACTCACACCGTCAAAATTCTCATTCGCCATCGTCATTGGCGTGATCCTCTCCTCCGCGAGGAGTGCGTCTAGGCGAGAGTTCAGCTTGACCGCCTCCACCTCGTCCTGGAGCCATTGAGTGGCGAGCTTCTTCGCCTCCGCGATGTTCTTGTCATTGAGGAGCTTGTCGCGATTGTCGCATGTGCGGTAGCGGTCTGCGAGGTCGCGCATCACTTCCCACCGCCCGCGCTCCTCGGTGTCCGCAGGGGGCTGAGACTGCGGGTGCCACGGTGGAAGCCCGCAGTGATACGGCAGCTGCGTCTCTGAGGGGGGAACACCCAACAAATGACAACAACCAACCTGAAAGGGTGCGAGTGGGCTAGTCGATTCTCGGTCGAGCGGCGATGAAGTTGAGCATCGGAGGTTCGCGTAGTCGAAGAGCTCAAAAGGGGGAGGGAAGAAGGCGAAAGTGGTGCGAGGGAAAAGGGGGATCGGCGACATGTCGGCGATATATAGCCTAATGACGAATAGCCGCTGGCAAGACGAGACCACGAGGCACTCCGGCCTCAATGCAAAGACTCTGAGACGCGAAAGTGCGACAAATCGGCCCCGTCCTGGGTGCACGAAACGACGAAGTCCTTCCTGGACAACTAGGGGCCACGATAGGCTGGGGGAGACCACGATAGGTCGACTGGATCACGATAGACCGACTAGGGCCACGATAGGCCGAACGCGAATGCTCGTCTTGAGCGAAACCGGCCCTTCCTGGGCTACCCTTCCTGGGCTACTTGCTGGGTCGACGATACGACACTGGCCGACAATACGGCGAAACTGTGAGAAGACTCTGCGACTCAACTGGACCTGGGACTTGGAGCAACTCCGGCTCGAAACTGGCGAAAACGTCAAAGAGCGTCGAAACGACCGAAACGAGTGCTCAATGACGGAGAGGGGGAAAGGTTCTCTTGATTCGGAGTGTAGATGGTGGGGGAAGGGAAGCGGGCCTCTTCCTAGAAGCTGTACATGATGCTCGACGATATCTCGACCGACTACGAGCGCTATTCGAACTATGACTAAGCAACGAGGGACCAATAAGAAGTGAACACGAAGCACATCATACGAGCACCGACAGACATCGAACGAGTGCCGAGCGCACGGACCACATCGCGCAATGATCACGAACTAATGATGCAATCGACGAACCGAAGGGCCTCGAACGTAACAATGAACAGACTAACGAAGTAAAAGGAATAGAGGCGAAGTCGAACGTAATAGAACCGAGGTCGAACATAGTAGAACCAAAGTCAAATGACGAAGAGACTCGATCAGCGAAAGGTCGAACTATGAGTAGACATAGAGATGAATGATGAAGGGTAGAAGGGTCGCAGGGTAATAGGGCGATGCTAGACAAACTGAATATAGTAGAACGATGATAATTGAACCAAAGACGAAGACCAAAGTCGAAGCAATGATGAGCGAGTCTGTCCAATGATCGTCGCAACCGAAGTGAACCCAACCCGAAGTGGTTCGAGAGATGAGGCGAGAAGGAATGATACTGTGTCGAACCACATCGAGGCAGGATGCTCAAGGTCGATCGAGGTCGATCAGTGTCGGTACGAGTAGAGGTCGCTCGGTACGACTCGCTAGGCTTCGCAGGGGTTCAGTACGACTCGCTTCTGGTCGACAATAGCTCGGAAGGGTGTCGAAGAGGTCGAGGGAAGAAGGATATTGGCAGGAGAGAGGCGAAGACGAAGCTGGTGACGATCGAAGTCGGCTAGAAGTCGTTCGAAGGTCCGAAGAGGTGGCAAAATCTGGGCGCAGACAGGTATGATGCACATCAGCGGGATGAGCGCTCCAACCAGCGCAAGTAGGCCCAGGGGGCGGGGTTGGCGTATTCGTCCAACGGGCCCCAGGTGGCGTCCATCAACTCGAAGAAAATTGAGAGCAGAGAGGTTCGGGCGGCGGTGGCGCGAGGCATGGTGTGCTGACGGGGGCAAGCGGGGGAGGAAGCGACCGGCGGGGGCCTGCGCGCGCTGGCCTTATATCCGCCTCGTGCGGCTACACCCAGTACCGGGCCGCCCCTCCCTGAGGATGATCAAACTGAAAAATTTCCATTGATGGCATGACGGAGCGCTCATTGCCGCCAGGGTCCTCGGCATGCCCCCTGGGATGTGGTTTACCCAATTGGGCGGGTCTTTGATGGTCTGACGACAGGGGGTGCATCTGATCAGGCTTCCTGAGCACTCCGTGCGTCTCCTGCGCACGTGGGGAGGGCGAGAGGCGGGTCGCTTACCATACTGATCAAACGCCAAAAATTGCATCGGTGGCATATTTCCCTATCTGGGTTTGATTTGATTGGTCATTCATTTCTGCCAGGATCTCGCAGGGTCCGTCGACTGCGCCGTCACATGTGATTTCACCAGGCGGGGGATGATGTCATTTGTGGTAGCGGCAGAGTGATCCTGCAGAAGCGTGCGTCCCCTGCGCACGTGCGCGGGGGAGGTGCCTGCGCTGTTACCACGTGCATGCGACGCGGCACAATGCCATGCGTCGGGGGCGCATGCATGCGGGGGCGAGGGCGGGGCAGGCGTTAGGCACCGAATGGGACCCTCTTTACGCCTACTGCCTGCCTGCACGGAAGGGGTGCGCAGGGGACGCACATTATCCGCGCTGCCGCCAGGCAATCCAAGCGACCTGATCGTGGCCAACAACCATTGCCCACACTGCAAAGAAAGCACCCTTTCCCGAGTTAGCTGAAGCATAGAATTGCATCATCGAAAGTAAGAATTTCGTTCTATCTCAAAGTCTGCAGGTAACTCCTTAACTCCTCCCATGAAAAGTGCACGAAACTTCCGGAGCTCCCTAACGAGGCTTTCCCCAAACACTCACCGTCTCGGAAAGGTAAATGTTACCACCAGGGGAAATCAGCGACATTACCATTTCGCCTGGACTTGAGCCCTGCGGGAAGGATGCGTTCGTTGCAGTGCCGTGTCAATTGCTCGCCGGCCTGCACCAACATGTCTTAAAGGCGACATAATTGTTCTGGCACCTGGCCCAATGTACAATCGAACTATCACGCTTGGCGGCCGTACCCTAAGCCACCCACGATCCACGCCAAGGATGCACGAACCCAACCCAAACCCCTCGAGCCCACACCGTGTATGCCGCGCCACTTGGACAGCACAAATCAAGGGGCCACCGCCACCAGACGTGCCCGACGTGCTGAAGGGCGACAATGGCAGACACCGCGACACCCGCGCTCCATTCCAATGCACCTGTGGGTGCCATGATTGTATTACAATTGCCCAGCAACCTGCTGTTTTCATGATGCTAGACCTGGTCACCATTGTATTTTAAAACACCCTGACCAGTGTTCTACAACAACCCCACCACCAATTGTAATATACAGCCAGCACTAGCTTGTACAATAACCTGTACATTGTAGATGGATATAACAACCCTTTCTCTCATTGTTATACAGCCCAGAAGGTCCATATACAACCCCTTCCCATATTGTAATACCTTTCAGAGGACCCATATACAACCCCTTTCCATATTGTAATACCGCATGGAAGCCTCCATTACAATCCTTTCCCAAATTGTAATAGCACCTAGAAGCGTACTTACAATCCTTTCTCTGATTGTAATAGCGCCTAGAAGCGTACTTACAACCCTTCAAGCAATTGTAAAAGCACCTAAAAGCAGTACTTATAATCCTTCAAGCGGCGCTGAAATACTGACTAGAAGTGTACCTGTGATCGTTCAAGCGGAGCTAAAAGTGGGACATACAACCCTCGTCCGGGAATTATAATCCTGCTCGAAGCGCCTGATACAATATGCCATGGGATTGCAGTACTACAAATCAGGCCCGACCTTGAAGCACCGCATACAATCCGGGCGGATTGTCATACTCCTCGGAATCTCAGGATACCGGCTTGTACTGTTCCTCGGAATTCAATCCGGGCGGGGAGGTTGCCAGTGCAATTGTGCACCTGGAAGCGCCGCATACAGTTGCTTTTTACGGCCGGCTCATGAGTCACCGCTTGTCCAGGTCGCAGTGCCAGCCTGAAAACAGCCGGGTGCAAGAGGAGAAAAGATCTCGTATTTGAGAGGCTTGTACAGGACTCCGCTTGCCATATCGGGGGTTTCTACTCACCGCCAAGCGAAATCCGCGGTCGTGAGTGCGGCTGGACATAGCTTTGGTATCGTGAGTAATATATATGTATACAGCTCTCATACGTGTCGCCTGCCTGACTACAGGTCCTCGTCCGAGTCCTCATCCCAGCTTGATGTCTCAGAACCGGTATCCGAGTCCGAGTCCGGCTCTGGATCAAGTGCGGTAGAACTTCCTGTGAATCGTGGCTCCTCCTGCGCCTTCTGCTTGTCCTTCTTCTGAGGAATGTGATAGCGATCTGACCACTGAGGCATTTCCCCGCCAAGCTGACGGAGATACGGGATCCACAGGGTCGCACAGCGCAGTGCGAGGTCGTCGAAGATGCACGCCTGCTTCTCTGCATAGTTTTTGAGACCACACGTAAGAGCCGGCTCCACATTGGGCGGGCGCGTCGCTTGTTGACGCCACCAGGCCGCCTTCCACTCAAAATACTCGATGACGCGCCTCATCTCCTCCTCGAGGAGTTGCGTCTCCTCTCCCCACCGCTCACCCCGCGCCTGGCTGCATGCCCACTCCGAGCGCATATTCTCGAGGAACTCCTTGGGGTCCAGAACATCGTACGCAGTCGGGATAGCTTGGCCGGGTCCGCGTGGCACCAACCAGATCCATGAGATCTGATACCGGCCTTCGCTGGAGAAGTCCTGGTCATCACGACCGGGGCCCCGGATGTCCTTGTTTTGCAGAATCCTAAAGCGACCCTCCCACTCTCCACCACGATCAAGGGCCTCGAGCGTGGCGCGGGCCGCTCGGTAATGCTCTGCGGCCAGCGTACACTTATCCTGGAACTTCATGTACAGGCTACGGACCTTGAGTCCGGTTTTCTGACCTGTGCCAGTCACGTTCAGCCGCCGGAACTCGGTGATGCCCATGATGATCCGGCGGATCCGCCGGATGTCCTCAAGTGCATCATCGGCCTGGGCCAGTCGGAGCCGCCGCTCCTTGTCGATCAGACTAGGAGGAAGGGCGGCGTTTCGAAGTGTGGCGGGTAGAGCTGACGGAAGCCACAGAGCGACATCTTCCGCCGCTTTGGGAGGCGGCGGCGCGGTCGCCAAGGGTGCAGAGGGTGCCGGCGGTGTATCGACAGTGGTGGTGGGCATACCAGTTGCCGGTGTTGAAACAGAGGCTGCCGGTTCTGCTGCGCTGGATGATGGATCGGGGGAGGGCGTGGTCGCGGGCGTGGATGTGGGGCGCTGGCCAAGGAACACGGATGCAGGATTGCCGGCGGCCCGGAACTGCATGACGATCGGCATGTGTACATCTTGCATTCCCTGCCACAGCTCGACCCAACGAGCGAGACCGTTCCGTTTCTCTTGCAGACCTGCTTGCGTGCCGTCTGTTCGTGAGCTATTGGCCTTACGTGCTCGGAGTGCTCTCCTGGATCAAGCATGGAACTATCAGTACGAGGACAAGCGAGAAACACAGCCTCCGGCACTTACTGCTGCTCCTCGAGCTCCAGACCGACTTGCAAGAAGACGCCTGGCGATACGTCATGGGGTGGGAGCGTGCCTGCCGCCAGTTCCTTAGCCTCTTCGTCAGCTATCTGGAGGCGTGTTGATTGCACAGTCGCGGCACAGTCGCGGCTAACATAGTACGCCACATCAGTTGTGTCCTTAACGCTCAGATAGACGCGAAACTCACTGGCACGAGGCTCCTCGTATGGATCTGGGGCATTGACCGGATCCTCATTCCAGTCGTCAACCATCTTCTGCCACTTCTGCACCTCTTCCTGAGGTAGTGTCCCGGAGAATTCCTTGTGCGTCGCACTGTGTTGAGCATGCATTGTGCGAGCCTCTCGATGCGAACGTAGGAGGAAAGATGCTAGATGCATGCTTAGTCAGATATTGGCAGGGTCGCTCGGAATGAGATCTGAATCTAACACGGCGTACCTAGACCGACAATCTTCATCCAATTCCAGCCGCCCCAGTGGTCATTCATATATTCATGACGCATCCCCGGCCCCATCTCGCGTGCGCTCAAAGATGCCGGGTTGACGTGTGACCAGTGTGCTTCAATACCTTCGCTGTAAGTCCGTCCAACCCACCGCAAGAAGTTGAAGGAGAATCGAGAATGATTTGGGCCGTGGACTCGAATGTGCTTCTTCGGAATAGCGTACCGGATGTTGATGTCATCAGCGTCCTTGCGGATGTCTTCCGGTAGATTCTTGGCGCGCTTCCAGAGCTTCTTGTGCCATTGGCACGCGATATCGTACGAGAGGAGGAGGAGGAAGGCGGCGCCGAGGATGGTCGAGAAGAACAGATAGTCCATGATCCCGTATCTACGTAGCAGATCAGTCAGACTACTGCGTGGGGTGTGCGAAAGAAATGACATACTTTTCGCCGTTCGGAATGTCGCCAACCGCAGTTTTGCGCACCAAAGTGTGCCTGGCGCACAGAACGGCTCCCACGCCAGACGCGATATACCCTTCCCGTCGCAGGTTCGCATTTAGAATGGCCTTGTGCTCAGCAGAGCACTCGTTTTTCTGTGGGGTGTGGAATGTTAAACGGTCTGTGACCGGCATGTGCAACTCGGCGCCAGATTACACTTACGTCCTTCTGCTCGCCAAGGGAGTTCACGTGCGCCTTGAACGGGCCGTTCTCAACCCAGTACGACCACCCCGAGCCGAGCTCAAAAGGATCCAGCCCTCGGTCCTTGGATTTTGCGCGAAAATTGGCGTCCATCATCAGGAAGAGCGTATATAGCCACCTAATGTCAACACCGTCAATTCAAGAAGTACTTACATGATTCAATCAGACTCACCTGACGCTGGCCGGAGCCTTCTCCCAGCCTTCAGGTAGGTTCTTCCCAGGGTGCGGACACGCTGGACACTCCACGGCAAGCTCACCGCTGCTAGTAGCCGCAGCGCCGGCGGGATCGTGGGCACGCCCAGCTCGCTTGAGGGAGACGAGGTGCCGCCAGAGACGCATACAGTGGGAAAGCTGCTTGTAGCGGTCCTAGTACAAGGTCAATAAGCTGGATGTTCAGACACGGGGCCGAAGATCTACTCACAAGCACCTTGCACGTGCCGGAATTGTCCGTAACGCGCTCGAGGCTCTTCCAGAAGTCATACAAGTTCGTCTTCCCTTGTAAGTTGAGTTCTTGGAAGAACTCGAGCAGGCGGAATGTGAATGCAGTGCTGGGTTTATCGGTGCTCGCGGGGAACCAACCCTGTCAAAAGAGTTGCACCCATTCATACGTGAAGTTGTCGGTATCGTCGAGACACTTGCAGAATTGCACCGAGACTTCGTGAACCCCGGAGAGATCGCCGACAACTACACGACGTGTTCTCTTGCTAGGTGAGGGGCAAACGTCGCCATCATGCCCGAGTTGGACAACATGCCCCAGTGACATCAGTGAGATCTTCGCGAACTTCTTCCCATCCCAGTGCTATAGATAGAAAGAATGAGTTCGTGCAGCGGGAGAAGACAAGCGTGATGTGCCTACCTCAAGCCAATGGAGAGGAAGATCTGAGTGTCGCGCCTTGATGCACTTCTCGCAGCGCAGGCGGCGACACTCGCATTCGCGGCAGCGATATACGGCCGGCGAGGTGCTGCAGTCCTCGCAGGGTATGTCCTTCTCGTCGACTGGATACTCAGATTGATAGGTATTTCTGTAACCCCCTTAGGGTTAGGGGGAGGTAAGGGTGAGCATTATTGGGCTGAATGTACGTTGCGAGCGGTCGAGTTGCTGGAGAGCATAAATTGCGGCGGAGGAGCGGTTGGTGGCAGGGAGGTGGGTGTGATTGGTATGAGTAGCAAACGAGCGGGCAACCGCTCAGAACTGTGTAGAAGGTGAGCAGTTGACTATAGTAAGTTGCCAGCTGCTCACGATAACTTCAATGAGATATGAGCATATGAGCGGTCGACCGCTCACCGTGATCGGCCAGCGACCGAACCATTGTAAGGATCAACAGTGCATTCCGAGCGGTCGGCCGCTCACATAGTACATACGGGACTGATCTACAGTAATATCCTTGGCCATAGAAAGTGCTCAGCCAATAAATGAGCTTGGAAGCATCAATCCGAGTGGTCGACCGCTCTGCGGGATTGCTCCGCTGTTTGTATGCACCGTAGCAATGCAAGGGCTGTTCTGAGCGGTCGACCGCTCAAATGGGGTGTATGAGAGTGCTCTACATCACTTTTATTTGCCACAGAAGGTGCTCAGTTAGCCAACAAGCTCTGCAGGTCCGTTCTGAGCGGTCGACCGCTCTGCGGGATTGCTCCGCTGTTTGTATG
>WJSG01009115.1:0-21416 GCA_016618145.1 Sanghuangporus lonicericola | reverse complement strand
CTACGGCGTGGACAAGAACGCCTGGGGTGAGAAGGAGAACGGGCACGTACTCCCGCTCGCTCTGGGTTTCCCCTTCGAGACCACGATCGTAAGTCGCGGTGCTTCGCGCAACACCACGCTCTGATTATCTCTCACAGGCGACGACGCGGTTGATTTTGTCCGGAGTGTTGGACCGCTACCCCAACCTCCGTGTACTGCTCGCTCACTCCGGAGGTGCCCTCCCCCAGCTCTCATCACGTCTTGCTTCCTGCATCGCGCACGACCCGCTCGTTGCGTCCCGTCTGAAGCACGACGCACGATACTACCTGGGCAAGCTCTATTTCGACGCCGTCGCATACGGCTCTGAGGAGCTGGGCTTCGTGAGCGACGCGATCGGTCGAGCGGAGAAATACGCCAACGCTGGCGCGTCCGCGGCAGTGTCGAGCGCAAAAGGCACTGACGGTACGGAGAAGCGCAGAGCGGGCGCGAAGAGAATGCTGTTCGGGACGGACCACCCGTTCTTCCCACCGCTCAGCGCGACGGAGAAGTGGAAGAGCGTAGTCGAGAACCTGGAGGCAATCGACGGGGTGTACGGGTGGGACGAANGAACCTGGAGGCAATCGACGGGGTGTACGGGTGGGACGAAGCCGAGAAAGGTGCCGTGAGGGGAGGAAACGCGCTCGCGCTGTTCAACTTGGGAGCATGAGACCGGCAGAGTAGTTGCTTGGCTGTCTGCTGGATAGAGCTACATACAGGTATGAAAGATATGTACAAGACCCAGTGCTGTTGTACATTGCTTGTGTACGACCTCTCGTTTCCCGTATCCCTGACGATACCCTTACAAGTTCTTTGGTTTCTGGATCTTCAAGCTGAAGTCTATGTGCTGCACTGACTGGTGCACGGCGCTGGTACTGATGATGTCGATCTCTGCAACGGTTGTCAGCTACTTACTCACCACTGGCAAACGACCTGCCCAACACTCACCGTTCAGAGCCCGCCCGTGGATGTTGGACTCGGTGATGTTCCCGCTACTCTCCAACCGGAACTTGCGCTTTCCTGTCCACCTCTCCTTGAGACGGCGAGCAACGCCTACAAGTTCCGAGCCCTCGATGTTGTCGAGCATGACGATGTCCGCTCCAGCGTCGATCGCCTCGTCCGCCTCCGCCTCCGAGCCGACCTCGACTTCGAGCAATAGGCTAAATCCGCCGACCTTCCGGGCTTGTTGAATTGCTTTCGTGATGGAGCCTGCATTGCATCGCGGCGAAGTTCGCGTCCAGAGCGGAAGCGCAGTCAAGCAGCCATCCCGCGCGGTCAAAGAGCGTGCAGTTGACACAGGTCAAATGGAACGGGTTGCATGAGCGCGGCACCCACCATAGAGCCCAAGGAGGAGACGCACCCGAAGACCAGATGTGGTTATCCTTGAGCATGATCATGCTCGACAGGTCGTGCCGGTGCGGGTCGATCCCGCCCACGAGCATGCCGTACTTCTCCACGAGCCGGAAGCCCGGCGTCGTCTTGCGCGTGCCCGCGACGATACCCTTGTACCCGCTCGCCCGCGCGAGGTCCTGGATCTTCTTCGATCTGTCCGGGGCGAGTCAAGCGTCATGCCCTCGGCGGGTGGGGGGGACGACGTACTGTGTTGCGATGCCGCTGCACCGCGCGAGCATGTTCAGCGCGACGCGCTCGCCGAGGAGGATGTGCCGTGCCTTCCCGCGGACGGTTGCGACGTGCTTGACGGGCTGGAACGTCGCGCCCTCCTTCATGTGCCATTCGACCCTGCCAGCGCAGACGGGTGGACATATGTCAGCCTACGTCTTACATATCGGGCGCCCCTCGAGGAACGCGCGGGACCCCCCAGGGCAAGTGAACACCGCCGGCAGGTGGTGCATGGGGTTCCAGACTGGTGGACGGCCAAGAGGATCGGAAGGTGGAGAAAACGCGGAGGAGAAAGGTCGCGCGAGAGGCATGGAAGACCACTTACTCGCAACCCAGCTGGGTAAACACCTCCTCGAAGAACGGCGCACCCGCGAGGACGGCAGCTTGCTTGCCCTTGCCAAGCAAATACGCCTCACGCAGTACTTCGCCGACGACGAAGCCTCCGTAATCGAAGGACGGGGTGTCTTCTTGGAGCCATGTCGTGATCTGGGTCTTCCAGCTCGGTGGGAGCAGATGCGCGAAGTTGTCGACCTCGTCCTGGGATGCCGCCATGATGAGGACCAGACAGTGAGCTGCAGAGATAGAAGAGGGACCAAGGTACAGACGACGGCAAGGGCTCAGTCAGAGTCGGTCAGAGACGTACTTATCCGAGTTCATGTCATCATCTCCGGTATTGAAGTGGTCGATCGGCCCGGTGCCGCGGCGGACCTACCACATTGTACACGCAGAGAAGTTCCAAGTTGGTTGCAAACACTTCCTTCCTGTCGACGCAAACTCTCCAGCCGTGCCAATAGCAGGGACGGTAGGCTAGATTGTGATGCACACTCACGATACCCGACTACAAAAGCGAGCGAGCGACAGTCCTGATACCGTAAACCAGGGGAGGAAAATCTGCCCTAGAATGCGACATCGTACATATACCACCATTCGGTCAAAGACAAAAGATTAGAACAACTCTACTGAGGGGGAAGATCGTCCACCAAATACAACCAGTCGAAATGCTTTAGGCAAGGAACGCGCCAAGGAGAGTGAGACCGGCGAAGACGCCAGCCTGCATACCCGTGGAAGCGGAAGCACCGTTGCTGCCGGTGGGCGTAGTGGAGGTGTCGGAGGAGCTGGGGTTGAGGGCATCAGTGGAACTGCCAGCGTTGGCCCCGGTGCTCGTGGGAGTGATGGTCCTGGAGTTCACGATGGTTCAGTATGTAACGGGGGTAGTAGGCACACAGCCGGAGGACACTCACAGGGTACCGGTGCCTGTGGTAGCAGAGCCGGTCAGGGTCGAGGAAAGGCTGGCTGAGGCCTGCTTGATGGTGAACTGCTCAGACTGCGCGAGGATGGTGTTCGTGTTCTCGGCGTCCTTGACGAGGTTGACCTGGAAGCCAGTGCCTGCCTTCCACCCGCCGCTAGGAGGGTTGACGTTGATCTTCCCGAGGCTTTTGTCCACGAGGGCGTTGAGAATTTGCGACGTGGGAGGGAACTCGCTCTAGCATCATGTTCGTCAGTCGACACATCCCAGACCCTCTGAGCATGCCTCGCACCTGATTGACTAGAACGATGGTGAAGTTGGCTGCGTCAGTGTCGACGGCGTTCCAAGCGACGGTGTTGGGGCCCGTGATGGTCCAACCGGTCGCGTTGGTCGGCTGGGTGACCTGGAAAGCGAGGGCAGAGGCGGCGAAGGCGAGGAGGGCGGCGATGGAACGCATGGCTGAGGTCGAGGAGCTGGTGAGGGTTCGGTTTAAGGACGGTAACGGAGAAGGAACGTGGGGGATGCGCGACGAAGCGGCGGCAAGGGAGAGGAGTCTGTCCGTGACGGTTGAGAGACAAGGCGAGAAGCTGCCAGCCCGGAGTCGCCCACCGGCCAGAACCAGCCGCTAACCCCATATCCGGACATGGGCCAGACCGCACCACAGCCACAAAAGTTAATTTCTCGCTTTGCCTCGGGCTCCAACCCCGAGCGAATATCATACAACCGAAGCTCATGCACATGCGCGAACATACCTGCACAAGTTCTCTCGTATGCGCGCAAGTGGGACTGTCGGCAAGAGCGCTCGTCCATCGGCTTGACAACCATATCTGACTGAGGTGACGGAAGCCCAATCGAACAGACAGCAAACGCACGATGTCAATTATTCTGCACGACACAGGCCGACGCCACGCCGTGCATTTCACACAACAGCAGGCTCTCGGCCTTCCAGCTCTACACTCGACAGCATACTTTCCGCATCCGCCCACAGATCCGTCTGTCCCCAAAGCCCTGTAATGGCGGTGATTATCATCCAGCAAGACCGCTCATCGATGAGCTCAGTTGCGTCTCCAGTCTTCGTCGCATCTGCAGGTACGGGACGCCGCCGCGACTCCGCCATGAGCCCCATGCAGCCCCGAGCGAGACCGCGCAGGAGGCTCGTCTCGTCCCCGGAAATCCAGTCGTCAACTCGGGACAGGAGGGAGAAGATCCAGCGTCCGTGCGACTGCGTGATGTCGGTATATGGCAGGCTTCCTTCCTCCAGACGGCGGTCGATCCAGTGTCCGAAGTACATCAACAGATGCAAGGCGTAACGCTGGGAAACGGTGAGATCATTGGTTCATACGCAGAAGCACTTGGACGTACGTGATCGATATGCTGCAAGAGTCCCGGTGTTGGCTCCCGAGGCAGGTACACGAGCGGTATCTCACCATCCTCTGCAAGTGGACCAGCATCCGTGGCATACGGAGGAGCTTGATTGGTGTAACCAGATACCAGAGGCAAGCCCGTCGAGATAGTGGAGGGCGCGGCAGCGAGGGGAAGTGCGCCATTCGACTCATTGGCCGCATCTGAGATGTCGTAAGGAAGGACAGTGTCGTCGGGAGCTTCTTCCCTCACAGCAAGGCCCTTCTTCATGTTACGCTGCTGCCATCGCGTGGGTTTGGGCTGCTTAGGTTTCTTCGGCGGATTCCACTCACTCTCCGGCCGCCCCGCGAAAAACGCCCACCATAGGTCGCGCTCCTTTCTGTCCGGCATCATCTTCGAGCTAGAATTAGGCATATGAATGTGGATAGTGGGCTGGGTGGAATTCTACAGCACGGCCATTACGAGCAGAGTATCGTTAGCACTCAGCGACAGTGCCGTGAGGGGACGCGAGGGGCCCAGACGTACCTTACGGAAGTTCTTGAACCGCCTCAAGAACGTTTCGCGCCATTCTTCGGATGGCAGGATAGCTTTGCTGTCGCTCGTTCTTGCCACAGGTACTTCGGCAGGTACCTCCGGCAGTTCGTATGGGTTCGCTACTCGGGTAACATGGGGTAGACGTCGCGAATCCCGGCTGTTGCAGAAGTGTAAGCTGAAAGCACTTGAAGTGAGAACCACTAGATACATACCGAACGGTGAATAGATACTGGAAGCCATCTATCGGCACGCCGTCAAAGGTATCCGGGAGGTTTGCCACCGGGAGTACCTGACGTCCCAGAGTAGGCTCCTCCTCATCGGAGTCGTCCAGATCGTCCGCCTTCCGTTTGAGCGTATGCGACATGCAGATATGGCAGGGTGGCTCAGGAGGAGTCCAGGAAGGTTCGCTGCCTGCGTTGTGGATGCAGAGCAAGTTATGGGCGTCTACAACATTCACGACTTGCTTCCGACTTTCTGCTGGTTCGGACCTCAGACTAAGGGCGCACTCGCCCCTCTCACACTATTCACCATGGCGGACGTGGATGAGGATGGTATGGACTTGGAGACGCTGCAGGCGCAAATCGACATGTCTATGGCATTCACACATGATCTGGTCTCGGGATGGATGAAGGCCTCCGAGGTCAAACTTCCCTCTTCCTCACGCGCAGATGCCGATCGAGAGCTGGAGGAGCATATGCGTAGGCCAGCGCGGTACGTGACCCCCTTCTTCTGATCGATGAACACGCATTCCCGGTGCGCCGTGAATATCGTACTCATAACCTCTTCGCGCAGGTTAGGCGTCGGTGCGTCCGCGCCTGAGTCGACCGGCGTGCTCAGCCGCGAGACTGCAAAGCTCCGGAATAAGTTGGTTGGAAATGGCAAGAAGCGTGCTCGGGAGGACGACGACGCTGCGGGTACGGCCTCTGCTAACTCCGCCTCTAAGCCCGTCGTCATCTCGGACGATGACGATGAGGACAGTCGTGCCCGGGTGATCACCAAGAAGGCCAGGATAGACCCATTTGCTCCGAAAACCAAGGAGAAGAAGAAGGCGAAGATAGATCCTTTGCAGGCCCTCGCCTCAGCATCTCCTAGTGCGTCGCCCTCCAAAACGCCGGCGGAGGATGCAAGCACCAAGACTCCACTTCCGCAAGATACCTCATCGAAGGAGGGGGCCGTTGAGGATGGAGAGGGTTCCTCAAGCCCGAAGAAACGCAGGAAGAAAAAGAAGCACAAGTCGCATGGGGACGATGCAGTCCCGCCAGAGGACCCGCAGTCTATCGCATCCGCACCGCGTGAAACCGCTACGCCTTTGCTTAGGAAGGACGGGAGCGATGCCAAAGTGGTTGATACGTCCACACCGGACAAAGGTCCGTCATCCGTGAAGCTCTCCGTACCGGCCGGTGAGATGGCACCTCCTGCATCAAGTCGTATCCGCACCGCTGACAGTACTCTTGTACTTTCACCGTTCTAGGGCATGCCCCCGGTGATGTGGCGAGCTCCCAACCGCACGCTCCAGCAACCCCCGCGCGGGCACCTTCAACCGCACAGCAGTTGTCTCCCCAGCGTCTCGATCCGTTCGGGATGCCATTGTTGAACCTGTCTGGACCGCCTCCTGCTGCTGAAGACGAGCAGCCGGCGCCATCCAAGAAGAAGCGCAAGAAGAAGAAGAAAAAGAAACAGAAGGTGGCCTCAGACGTTGACGGTGCTGCCAGACCAGATGGGGATGGAGACGATGATGATGACGATGAGGACGGGTGAAGGCTGAGTACCTGTCTATCGCTTCGGTGTGTGCTCCGTCAATGCTTTGTGTTCACTGGCCCAGCTGAATGATACTTCTCTTCATAACAGAGTTCGTGACCTTTGTCTGTGATGCGCAGCTCATCCACGGGCAATGTGTTGATTGGATAACCCCTCATTACTTGGCCTATACGCAAGTTCATCCTCGATCACCACACCTATGCAACATCGATCCCAGTAATAAAGCATACAGAACGGAACTACATGTACTAGGACATACAACAGATCCGCGTCAAGATGGTCCCCATGAATCCGTCGTAGCAAATTGTGACCCTTCGTGATGCCTCCAGTCCAGCTGAAGATCGACAACTCACCTGCGCCACCAACGATTCTTGTTGACAGCGCAGTCAATCTTGACGGCAAGAGCCTCGTCCCTCCGCTGCCGCTTTCGCCTCCGCCGCTCCCGCCGCCTCTCCTTCGCGACTCTCTCCCTCTCATGGAGTGCCGCGGCCTTCCTCTCGATGTCTCCGCTCAAGTGGGCGAGCATGAGCTTCAGACAGCCATGGTGGTGCGGTCTCACCCGGTGGCGAAAGCGAAGCCACGGGCCATAATACCGCTCGCCGCGATACGCGTCCGTTCGGCGGCCGCGGTCATCGACGACGACAGTCTCGTGATGTCTGCGGCTTCGGTGACGGTGGTGGCCATGACGGTCATGGCGGTCACGGTGATCGTGGTGATCGTGGTGTTCGTGGTGGTGATGGGGCGAGTGACTGCGATTGCGTCCGGGGATGAACCAGAAGAACCCGCCTCCACGCGTGCGACGGAACTGCTCAGGGTTCTCTTTCTTGTATATGCGCAATGCACGGGCTTCCTCCATCTCGCGTACGCCTGCATGGCGGGTCCGCTTGCTGCGAATGATAGTGCCACGGAGCTTGGTGACCCAGCCGTGTATGGTTGACACCTTGTGCCGATGGTGACCGCGATCGCCCTGCCATTCACACAGAGGTCTGAGCTAAACGGCAAACGTTAGTGAGAGGAGGCGTACATACCGAGTCCCATTCTACAGTTGCCATGCTTGACGTGTTCGTCAGGGAGGTAAGAGGACAAGCCGGTATCTCATGAGGGTATCTTGTAGGACAAAGGTCGCACACCGGCGCCGAGGAAGGCCATTGTTTGTTTACCGCATACGGAAAGCAGTTGTTTGCGTGGCTCCTCTTACTCCAACCACCATCATGGTGCGTTTTTCCCATGGTCCCTGGCTCCTAGGAGCAGCCATACCATGGCCGCAAACTAGTCTAGCTCCCCACATGGGCCCCCGTAATGCATGAAACGACGATGTTATCGTCCAGTGTCGGCCCACCGCATACATGTGTGAACTCAGTCCCGCAAGGAAGACGCGTGCTATGCACGAGCATTGAGTCTTGTATCTCCCTAGCCGTTACCACGGCCGACTCTCAGAGTCTCGGTGTCTGACAGACCGTGACCTGGCTGCTTCAAGAGCCATGGCTTCAACATTCGTGTAGCTCTGTCCAGGACGAGACGACAGGCTGCTGGCACGGCAGAGAGCGGCTCCTTGGTTACTCTGGTAACGGCGACGGAAGGCGCGCGCCACAAGAGAGGCTGCCAGGCATCGGGACCTCGGCTACTCTGCGTGCCGACCCCGGCACACGTACTCCGCGTCTATGCCCCGTTCCCAGCGCGTGATCCAGACGCGTAGACGCGTCTCAGCTGGCGCTGCTGACTTCAAGCTCACTACCTGGCAACGCAGTCGTTACCACTTAGTATTGCTGCACAAGTGGACGACACGATTCAAGACGCTCCGTGTAGGACCGTAGGCGCGACTAGCTGCCTCTTTCTCCCGCCCAGGCGCACTGTAATCATCTCCCCAGTGCGTAAGATGACCAACCGCGCTTCCTCCAGCCACTTTCGGGCGTGCTCCAAGGTGGACACCTCAACCCGAGGAGGAGTGGGAAGTCTTGTTTAAGACTAGTCCCGTCCTCACCCTGCTGAACCACTGGCCGCCTCGCACGATCTGTCGCGCTGTTACGTCTCAGAATTTCTGAAAATGTTCTATTCGTTTGCTTTTCTACCCTACTTCCTCTGCCTTTGACTCCTGAGTGCGCGGACCCGAATTGCTCTTGCTTTTGAACGATCGGCTCTCGCCCAACGCGCAAGTAACGACTGCACCCCCCGTCCGCCGTGCAAACGACCCCAGCAATGTCCGCCTCCAGCCGCTACTGTATCCCCCTCGCCATCGTCAAAAAAGTAGCCGCAGGCGTCGGAAACTATCCAGACACCTTCCTGCTCAGCGACAAACCTGCATTCCCCATCAAGTCTGGTATCAGACTCCGACTATACTCCCTCGACAATCACATCTTCACTCACCTGGGTTGGGTCGTGATAGGAAAACCCAGGGTGATAGGAAAGACCGAGGTCGAGTTCGTCTGTCGCAAACTCGATTTCGGCGACGACGATCTCGTCGGCGACTACCACTTCCTCGTGGTGGAGAGAGGCAGGACGGAGGTCGGCTGGTCACTGAAGAGCATGCGGGACGCTGTCGTCAGCAAGCTGAAGACCCTCTCCTGGCATAAAGGCGGCGTACCTGCCCCCTGCTGCTCCCCTATCCCTCCTCCCCCTCCTCCCCCATCATCGACTAGATCCAGTACTCCGTCATGGTGTCCCTTTGACGAAGAGTGCAAGAGCTCTGCCCAATACGGACGTTTCCGCGACGAAGAACATGTCAGCTCGAGCATGGACATCGGTACTGAGTCGTAGAGGGACGCATACGTACCTAGCGCATAGCTGTGGCAGTCGCAAGGATTGGAGGCGTTACTGGAGGCGACGGGTGGCTTCATGATGTTATCGGAAAGGACGGATGCCCGGCTCGCTCGTATGTTATAGCTATCGCGACATGACTAAAACGGCCTAGCGGCATGATGAGTCAGTCCGTCGCAAACGACACCCAGTCCCCGATCGGCTGTCCCCGGAGATAATCTATGACCCAGGCTCAGCAGCGACCGCGTTTAAGACGATCGTTAATGACCGATTAATTTCCCTGCCCGCTACACGCATGAAGACGCGGCTAACCAGTCCGGACAGGTATCTAACCCCGAACCTTGTCTTGACGTGCGGCTGCTCGCGAAGTATAAGTAGTCAGCCGTCAGCGGTCGTCTGGTAAGGTGCAACCCCGCACCCGTAGCCCTCTACCGCGACGGCCGCGTCTCGACGCAATGCACTCTGAGCCCTCCCCTCGCCACTCCAGACACGTTCCGGTCGCGGACGCAAGGACGCACCTTTCAAGGCTCAGCGAGACGCATCTGCAAACCCCGGTCAAGGTCTACGCTCGCTGGGTAGGATATGGAGGACACGCCAGCCAGCGAGGCCTTCCTTGCGACCCGCACCACATCTACTCCGCTGCTATCCTCCCGGAGCTCCCGCTAAAGACCGGTACACGCGTCAGAATCCTCGCGACATCCCCGGCGTGGTACACGGCTCCCTGCGAGAACCAGGACACGTACGACACGTACGATGCCCACATCGTCGGGCGTATCGCGGGAGTCGTCGGATGGAAGGGAAGGAAGGTGGTCTTCGAGATCAAAAACGAGTGCGCTGTTAGTCCGGTGAAGACGGTGAGGCTGAGGATGCCGTACGCACCAGAAGCGACAGTCCGGCTGAACGCCGGAGAGGTACCGGAAGGACGCCGCGAGGCGCAAGAGGCGGACCTAAACACTTCCGCTGTGGTTAGAACCCGGGCCGAGGACCTCCGATGCCACGCAGGAGACTGTGCCCTCCCCTGGGACTCGCTGGTAGGCGAGGCTTTCCTCTGGGAGCCGATGGAAGATGACGTGGGAGATCGTCACCCTGGAGATCTGGGAGGCAGGCGGAAAGTCAAGTTACGGCACCTAGGCTGGACGGACCTTCCCGCGAAGTCGACGCGATGCTAACTCTGCTGGTCGGTTAACCCAATACCCCTTGTTATTCGAGCGAAACTGTACGCACGTTTCTGTACCCAAGTTTGCTACTATTCGATGGCGCGTGCGTGCAGCTACTCGACGATCGTGCGCGGCACGAACGCCTCACATGCGATTGCTGCAACGACGTCTCGCGCTAGCAATATCAATACCAAGACGTCGACTCACGCACGCGATCATCTGGTGCACCCTGAGGAGACGAAGGTGAGCACGAGGGAACGCCAATAGAATTTACGCACGTTGCTAGCCTCTGGCGACCCTCTCTCCGCGAGAGGCAACATACGCGGGTCTCTCAAGCTATGCCTGCGCTTCTTCTCCAAGCTATCCTGCAGCGGATCGACCTCTTGCCAGGGGAGATCTTGTGGCCCTGTGCACTCTGAGTCGGTTGCACCAAGCCGGCCTGTACGAGTAGCGCAGCACGAGTACCGAGATGCGGAGAGCTGGAAGCAAGCAAAGTAACTCGATCCCCAAGCATGGATGACAGCGGTAATAGCAAAGGCATGGTCGAGGACGAGCGCGGCACTTTCACGCGCCTAAATCCACGTGGCGTCCCATATCGGGGATATCTGACGGAGGCTACGCCCGCTGATCTGGGCCGAGAAATACGAAGCTTCTCCCTCTACTACGCAGACGCTCTCGTGCATTGAGTCAAACCCTTGTTCGACAGCGGCTAGACCCCTGCAAACTCTCGGACTTGCATACGTACCGTTTTGAGCACATTCACGCGCGACTATGGTGAGCTGTACTGCGTTTCTCGCCACCCTCTGACAGCGCGTACACCAGGCCCAGCACCCTCAGCATATATGTATGGGGCGACCCCTGGGGAACGCCAGCTCGTCTCTCTCGTCCCCAGCTTCATCTGCTCCCGCTGACCACGCCTGCCGTCCGCCCCTACGCTATGTCTGCCAACCCCAGCCCTGACGACGTCTTCAGCGACGCTCGGCGCGTGACTGCTACCCCCATCCAGCCCATCCCGCCTGCCTCCCCCGCTGTTCCCGCCCCAGCCACGCCGGACGCTAAGCTTCCAGTTACCACTGCCAATGAAGACGGCGGCAGCACTATCACGCCACCGGTCTCGCCCCGGAGCTATGCGCATGTCGCCTCTATCCCTCCCACTTCCTCGAACGCCATCGTCTGGCCTCTGACGTCGCGCGCCGTGGCCAACAACGCTGCCATAGGCAAGGCCACCGTCGGAGGAGGCGTACGCGCTGCCTCTCCCCCGCAGCCCGCGCAGCCCACCGAGGCTATGACGGCGATCGTCACGGCAGTCCTTACGGGCACTATCCCGCCTCTTCCACGCACGCCCATCCTGCGTCCGGCCACGACGAACCTCAACCGAGTTAGTGGCGGTCTGAGGCTCCCTCCGCCTATGCTCCCATGGGCAGGGACCGAGCATATGGTATGCAGCCGCTAAGACGATGGACCAATACGTGCTAACCAGTTTCGTTCGTCGTGCTACAGGCTCCCCTGTACAACCCCGGGCTCCGTCCCGTTGCTGAACCGCTCGGAGACATCGAGCCGCTTGAGCTCTCCGCGCCGGCCTATCAGTGGGCTGAAATCGCGAACATGGTATGATAGTACTATGACATGTATGGCGTGGTTTAGTAATGCACGATTGTCCTGGCACTATGTAGGAGAACCAGGCATCGGCACAGACGCCATCGCTTCTCTCCAGCTCGCCAATCTCCGTCCCAACCACGGATTCTGCCTCGCCGGCCTACACGTCTACGGCCACGATGTCCCAAGGCGCCGCTGCACCTCTCGCGAGCTCGAGCACCCACGACGTCGACTCCTACAGTGATTTCTGGGCCCAGTTCGACACTCCCATCGTCGCGGACGCTAATCTTCCATCTGCGCTCCAAAACCCGAACGTTCTAACTCCACGTCAGAACACCTCTATCCCCGCATCGCAGTGGCCCCCCCCCAATCAAGCCGCGGCGGCGCTGGCCAAGCACTCGGCCTCCGACGAAGAAAATGCCCCTCCGCCAGCAATAACGCACGATGCCCACCCCCCGGTCGCCAGTCGTTTTCGCAAAAAGCGACGAGGGACGTCGCCTCCGGCCGGCGAGCGCGCACGCAAGATCGCGAGAAGGAAGGCAAAAGGCAAAACGGTCGATCGTGCACCGCTTAGTGGACACGTGGACTCTGCTTTCAACCCCTGGGCGCGTTCCTCGGGATCGCCCAGTCTAAGCACCGTCCCATCGCAGACGATCGTTCCCCTCGAAGATTCTCCGCTGCCACCATCCTCTTACGCACCGTCCAATCAAACCCCATACACCGACTTCTCCCGCCCTCCGAGCGCCGCTACTAGCTACTACATGCGCAGGAACATGTCGGGCTCCTTCCCCACGCCGCACAGAGTCTCGGAGTCTCCGGCACCCACCCACGAGGAGGAGCCTGCTTCTCCCTCGAACACTCCCCAATCGGCTCTCTCCCAGACGGAAGCACTCGATCAGGACGGGCATCGTGAGCAGAAGCAGCAAGCTGGCTGCGACTGGCCGCAACTTACAGTTCCAACCGCCCCGGATCGTCCCAGGCCCGGTCCGAACGGTCCCCCACGTTCCACGCGTTTCGCACCACGCTATCGTCCGAACATATCAGTACTGAACTACTCGGAGCAGGTGGCAGGTCCGAGCCGAGACACGGGTTTCAGACGGTACGACTCTACTGAGGCCCAGGTTAATCGAGCAGAGAGAAGCCATTCTCTCCGTAGCCCTACGGTGGAAGATGACCACGAGGAGGGAGAGATCGATGAGCAGCGCAGGTCCAACAGTACACTCTGGCGAGGAGAGTACTACGCCTCTTCGTCTGGTCAACACGACATCTCTAGGCCTGCTGCTTCGTCGCTCTCGCGCGCTTTCGACCTGCCTGGAGCCAGACTTCCAAGTACTCGCCAGGCGACGCGGGACTATGACGCTTCCCAAATGCAGGACGATGACTACGACGAGCTCGACGATAATCGCGTCTCTCGTACCCCGAGCAGAATGTCTGTCGTCAACGAACAGAACTCCTCTCCAACGCCGCGCCCTGGCAGCCATCGTCACTCACCTCCACCTACACCACGCATCCTGTCCCCGCCTAGAAACCTACAGCCATCAAACGCGACTGTTGCCCCTGCAAATCGTCTACCAGGTCTCGACATTTTTGATGTCGGAGTAGACGATAACATGCCGGAGGCAGTCCGACGCGGAGGCATGACTGCTGACCAGGACGAAGCTGACCCCACACCCATCCCGCACGAGGGTGACCCCGAAGTCCACCATCATGACCCGGAAGCGCACCTGCGAGGCCTTTCGGACGACTGGATACAAGAAGTCTGGTCCGACCCGGCGGGCACGAGCATCACGCTCAGTACTTTCAACCCTCGCTTCTCGAGGAGCTACGGGGCAAACCGCCAGACGGCGTCGGACATCAGACAGGCTGTATCCCGCATCACCGGAGAATCGGCTTTCCTTGTCATCGCGCCAGACCAGACGCCTGAGCACCGAGGAGCGGGACCCGTCGAGTGGGCGGTCACTGGGCTCTCGACCGATGGCGTTGATCGCCTTCTCAGGAGACGTGTCTGGTCGCTGAAGTTCATAACTTTCTTCCCCAGACGCCGCTCTCTCGAGACTCCACGGCTCCTGCTAGCCTTAGAAGGCTTCTTGGACGACAACATCGACAATATCCGTAACGCCGTCCGCTCCACTTTCGAGAGGCCGCTGATCCGCCAACGTATAGAACAGATGCTTCGGGCAAACCCCGAGTATGTCGGCATACCGGCCGACGAGGCTCTCCGGCGGGTCATGTCCTCACTCGCGATCACGGTCTACACCCTAGACAATGGCACGGTAGTCGCGAACATCTTCCTGCGCTCCCCCACTCAGAACATACGCGTATGGAGGCTCTGGGTGCAAGAGCTATGCAACATCACTTTCGGATCGTATCATACTGCCATCGCTAGAGCACGCAGGATCACCACCTGTGCAGGCTGCACCGGAGTCGACCACCCCTCCCACCTCTGCCCCTTCATTCGAATGATGGGCTGGAACGGCCCCGCCACTGCTGGAGGACTGTCGTACTCTGTAGATGGGCGCGAACGCCGCGAACGTCTCAGCACGCCAGGAGCCACCTCGCGGGCCTCGAACTCGTCATTCAGCTCTCGCACGTCCCAGTCAGCTGCGACGCTGAGCAACCCGCGCTCTATCCCGGCGAGACGAGGCGATCCCCAGGACAGGTTTGAGGCGGACTATCACGGTACTGCTCGGAGACGGGATTCAGGTCGCGAGCGCGGCAGGTCGCGACGCTATGACCAAGGAGGCCAAGGCTCCTCGTATCGTCGCCGGGGAGATGATTCGAGGGTAGAGAAAGGAGGCCGCGACGATTTCCGCAAGGAAGGAAGACGTTGACGCAGCCATCTCTCCATTAGTCTGCCAGGCATGTAGTAGGGCCCGGACTCTATGTGTTTCCCGTACGAAGGAAACGACGTATGGCTTGCTTGTTCTCTGTGGTAGTTAAGATAATCGTTTCGGTGTCGTTGGCACCGTCTCGCAATGGTCATATCGGCAAACGGCGTCATCTCAACCCTGCCTTAGGTTGGCTAAAGATGGAACCTCGTCGGCGCGGCGGCGCTATACGACGAGGGAACTCAAGGCTGCTGAAGGACTCGATTTACTGGCCTACGGGTGACAGGAGGTCCTCCAGTACTCAACGGAGGCCTATTCAGGCGCGAAGCCCGTGCAATCTGCTAAGTTCTAGCTGTCGGTGAGCCCCGCCGTGACCCACGGACAGCGACAACGCTTCGCCCGCAATGCAGGGAAATGCATGAAGAGCACGGATCATGGTTGTGCCCGTGCTGTCAAAGCAACCACTACTCAATCAATTACTACACAAACCCCCACGGAAATAACACTCGGCCCTGGACTCACTGACTTCGGTCGAGAGGTAGATGCCAGCCCCCCGCGTGCGGGTGCTGGTATTGCAGATATCTCGACTGACGACGACCGCACGCCCCTATCGCGGCCCAGCTCTAACCATCTCGGACGCGGCAGGGATTCTGTACTCCCCTCTCTCTCGACCAACGCCTCATCCCCCAACCTCTCGCCACATCCTGCGTCTATTGACTGCAGGTCTCAGACTCCCAGTGCGGCTGGCACCCCGCGCTGCCCAATCACCAGCACGACAACCTCGCCGCTGGCTGTACCTCCCCCCGGGCCCCGTCCCCCGTCCCCGACCCTCGATCCCCCGAGTCCGAGGCCACCGACGCGATGCAACCCGGTACCCAACCGTGTTCCAACGCCGGCCCCGGCGCAGGTCGGAACTAGTCGCGCCGAGGCCGACGGTCGCAAAACGACAATCCAAATTGCATCCTTGAACATAAACGGCTATGGCAACCTAGTACGCGACCATCAAAACAACAAGTGGGGGCGCATCTACAGACTCATGGCTGAGCATCGTATAGGAGCTCTCCTCTTACAGGAAACGCATCTTACCGCCGAACGGAAGGCATGTATCCACAGTATGTTCGCCAATAAAGTCAAAATCTTCCATTCGGAGCATCCAGAGGCCCCCACCCAACGCGAAGGCGTCGCGATTGTACTGAACGCTCGCTACGTCAACACAGCAAAAGCTACAATGACGGAAATCATACCGGGTCGTGCACTGCAAGTCCAGCTTCCGTGTCTGGGAGGAGACACAAAGACGCTCCTCTGTGTATACGCCCCGACGTCGAATGGGCCGGAAGAACGCTGCAGGTTCTTCAACGAGCTGCGCCAGTACTACGAGGCTCGGCCTACTTTCCCGAGACCGCACTTGATGGCTGGGGATTTCAATTGTGTCGAAGACAATCTCGACAGACTTCCTACAAGCCATCAGGCAGACGCGTCGACCACAGCTTTAGACAACTTGAAAATCAGCCTGGGGCTAATGATGGCGGATGGCTGGCGTGTAACCCACCCTTCCGCTAGATCTTTCACCTTCCATAGAGGTACTGGACGAGACGCGGTCTTCTCGCGTCTCGACCGCATCTACACGACTCTGGACACTTTCAATAATGCTAGGGAGTGGAACATCTGCGAAGCGGGGGTCAGAACCGATCACTCGCTGGTGCTAGTGCAACTCATGGCAGATAACGCCCCGTACATAGGCTCAGGGCGTCCGGTTTTCCCACTGAAGCTACTAAAAGACAAGAAGTTAACAAAGCTCATCAAGGCTCGCGGCATGTCAGCGATTAGTGAACTCACGAAGCTCGAAATGTCTGGGTCAAGGTCAGATTCGGCCAACCCACAACTCATCCTCTACCACTTCAAGCTAGACACTATGAAGATGGCTCGCAATCGCGAACGCGAAGTTGTACCACGCCTATTGGCGGAGGTCAATGAAGCTGAGCGAGCCCTCAAGTCTGTACTCAAAGATAGTCACCGCACTGATGAAGACAAACAGGACGAGGCGGCCAAGCTGACCAAGTCCATCAGACAGCTGAAACAACGGAGGTTCAAGCAACTTCAGCAGAACTCGCGCGCTACGCACCGCATATATGGCGATCGCCCCACTAAGTATTGGTCGAAGCTGCATAGAGAATGCGCTCCTAGAGACATCATCAATGCTTTCGAGAAAGAGGGACAATTAGGGGTCTCAGGGGAAAAGACGTACGAATCTGACTCGGCAAGGATGGCCGATATGGCTAGGTCGCACCACATAAATGTCCAGAGGGACGATCCGGATGCCAGACCCTCGAATGAACGCGAGGGTGACATTACGGCGGCGCTGAACAGCCTGGATACGCAGGTCTCAGACGAACAAGCGGCGAAGCTCGGGAATGAGATTACCTACGATGAATGTGACGCCGCACTGAGGAAAACCAAGAATGGCACTGCCCCAGGGCTGGACGGCATTCCGTTCGAGCTCTGGAAAGCTCTGCAGGCGAGATTTGTTGAGGACTCTCGTTTCCCCGACAGGTGCAATTTTGACGTACTAAGACTGTTGAGGGCGGCCTTCGAGGACGTGCGCATCGCGGGGGTCTGTGCGCAGACCTCGTTAGCGCAGGGATGGATCTGTCCCATCTACAAGGAGAAGGGAGAGCGTACCCGGGTGGTCAACTACAGACCTATAACCATCTTGAACACCGATTATAAACTCTTAAGCAAAATCCTCGCCGGCCGTTTGGCGGTAGTAGCACCGCTACTGATTAATAGGGCGCAAGCGGGCTTCGTTCCAGGCCGCAAAATACAAAACCATACCCAGCTTGCGAGCATGATGATTGACTGGGCAGAAACCAAGGAAGAAAATGGGGCGATTGTTGCACTCGACCAAGAAAAGGCTTACGACAAAATTGCGCATGATTATCTCTGGAGGGTCCTCAAACGTTTCCGAATTCCGGAAGAGTTCATCCGCGTGGTCCAGTCCCTCTATGCAAATGCAGTCTCGTCAGTAATGGTAAACGGAGTGCTCAGTAAAGTGTACCGCATCTATAGAGGGGTCCGCCAAGGCGACCCTCTCTCGTGCCTGTTATTCGATCTAGCAATCGAACCTCTATCAGCAATGATTCGAAAGTCTGCCATCAGAGGTTTTGACGTACCCAAATGCGAAGAAGTACTCAAGGCGGTACTCTTCGCCGATGACACGACTGTCTATCTATCACAATACGATGACTTCAATACTCTCCAAACGGTCTTGGACTCCTGGTGCTCGGCGGCGAAGGCTAGGTTCAACATTAGCAAGACAGAAATCATCCCCATAGGTACCCCGGCCTATAGACAAAATATGGCGGAGACCTACAAGTGCTCGGGGTCATGGAAGAACTACCCAACAGGCGTTCATGTGGCTCAGGAAGGCGAAGCTGTGCGTATCCTCGGGGCTTTCATTGGGAACGGCATCGACCAGTCGGCAGTGTGGTCACTCGTCCTGACTAAGATCGTGGCGATGCGACAACCCCTAATGCAAGTGATCGCACGGTGGAAACGAGGGCATGCGACAATCCAGGGCAAGAAGCATGTGGTACAGATGATAGTTGGGGGCATCACGCAATATCTCACCGTGGTGCAGCGTATGCCGGCAGACATCCTGCAACGGTTAAACAGAGTCATCAGAAACTTCTTATGGGATGATAGAGTCAATACACCGGTCGGTATCAAACATTGCTACTTACCGGTCGAACAAGGAGGGCTAGGTCTACTCGACCTAGAAGCAAGGAGCGATGCAATAGACGTCATGTGGTTAAAATCGTACCTGGACATGAGCCATGACCGCCCTCTCTGGGCCTTCTTCGCGGACGACGTTTTCGCCACTATCGTCCCGAAATGCTGCACGCCTCGGCTGCATTCATTGCGTATCAACCCGTTCCTGCAACGCTGGAAGGCAAAGGTCTCAGCCATCCCGCTGACGCTAAAAGGGATGGTGAAAGTAGCCAAGAAATATGGCCTCCGACTGGAAGGACTAGCCCTCTCACGTAGCATACTCCGAGGGATGCCGATGTGGAGCCATGTCTATGCCGACCAGATCCGACTAGGGAGACTATCGGTCCCCTCCAAGCTACTCACCTGCCTCCAGCGAGCACACAATGCCATGATGGTAGGAGAGTTTGAAGCCCTAGCGATGTCATGCAACTCCTCCGCCCACATACCCAAGGCAACCTGTAAATGTGACGACTGCCTCCGAATCAAGGCTGCATCTTCATGCTCAAACCCGCATCTCTGCACTGCTAGAGCGCGAGACATGATCAGTACGCTACCAGACAAATGGAATCCGTGCAAGCCTCAACCTGAAGACTATGAAAACGACATTATGAAGAGTCTAGCCGGAGAAAATCTAGGAAGCGACTTG
Source organism: Sanghuangporus lonicericola (assembly GCA_016618145.1). Lineage (NCBI taxonomy): Eukaryota > Fungi > Basidiomycota > Agaricomycetes > Hymenochaetales > Hymenochaetaceae > Sanghuangporus > Sanghuangporus lonicericola. The sequence continues at coordinate 2,132 of WJSG01009115.1, read as the reverse complement.
ATCCCCTTCAACCGGGTAATCACGACGCTAGGCGATCCTGGTCAGGCCTTTAGAATATTCACAGACGACGCCCCAGTCTCAAACGCAGCTATCGACATGACGATCAACGAATCGGGCCCAAGCTTAACGGCCGCGACTGATGGCTCCTGCCTTAACAACGGCGACCGCAATGCTAAGGCTGGGGCCGGGGTGTATATCGCAAACGCGCACCCTCTGAACGCCAGCGTTCGCCTTCCGCCGGAGATCGAACAATCCAACCAGACGGGCGAAGTGGCGGCAACTCTCCTGGCGGCCGCAAACGCTAACGCAAACGGAAGACTTATCATTGAAACTGACTCGAGGACGACGCTAGACTCTCTAACAAAATGGAGGCAACGCCACGAGGATGCTGGCTACATAGGCCAAAAGAACACGTCCCTACTACGCGCCACGGTCGCAAGAATGCGTATGAGGAAAGCGCACACGGTTCTCAAGTGGATCAAAGGTCATGCCGGGCACCCCGGAAACGAGGCGGCGGATCGTCTGGCAGCCTGCGGCGCGGGCAAGTCGAGCGGAGATCCTCTCCCGCTAGACATCCCGCCGGCTTTCATAACCTCTGGGGCTAAACTGCAAGCTCTGACGCAGAAGCTAGCCTACAAGGCCATCCGCTCACGGAAAGACAAACTCACAAGCCCGAGACCACGGGCGGTCGCGAACCTCGACAGAATCTCATCTGGGATCGAAGCCGCGTTTGGAATACTAGTCACTGATGAGACCATATGGTCCTCTCTCCGATCCCGCCACATCGCGAGATCGACGTCCCAGTTCATGTGGATGGCCGTGCATGACGGCTACATGATAGGTTCGCACTGGCAACGCCCGAACCTATCAGACGAAATGAGAATCCGCGCCCAATGCGGGCATTGTGGAGAGACCGAAACCATGACACATATCATTCTGGAATGTGACGCCAAAGGACAGGAAACCGTCTGGTCACTACTGAAATGCATCTGGTCACTCACCGGGAAAGCATGGAACACCCCGACATGGGGCGTAACCTTTGGCGCGGCCTGTGCTACCTTCAAGACCGCGAACGGCACACGATGCGCTGCAACCGAGGCCCTCTGGACGATATTATGCACGGAGGCACTCCATCTAATCTGGAAACTACGCTGTGAACGAGTAATCCAACATGATGGTGAAAGCTGGACTATAGAGGAAATTACTAACCGTTTCTACGCGTGCATAAATTCACGTCTCGACCTTGACAGACGTACGGCAGCCATGGCCCGTGGCAAGCGATCTCTCAAACCGTTGGATGTTGAGCGAATATGGCTACCTGTTATCGACGGGAAAGATAACCTACCTCCTAATTGGGTGATTAATAACGGGGTTTTAGTGGGTATTAAGCGCGGCAGATGATGAGGATGGCCGGCCTGTGCGGCCACCCCCAAATGATTCGGCATACGCTTTGAGTCCCACACCTAGTGCGTAAAAGCATTTCCTCGTATGTGGCCTTCTTCTATTTAACATCTAGCCCAAGGTACCAATACCTTGGGAGGGATGTCTAGCTAACCTGCTCAACGGTCGTTGCGCGGAGCTGCAGGATAAGCCCTAATGGGGATTATTGCGGCTCAAGGTACCTTAGCTCCACTAAAAAAAAAAAAGAAAAAAAAGCAGTTGTTTGCACACGCGCACGTCACGCTGCACGTGATTTTAGGTTACGGTGAGTCGTGACTGAGACGCGTCCGACAAGCTCAGTTGTCCCAAGCAACCTACAAGCAACTCTCAAGCTGACAGAGTCCAGGACCATACGGCGAGATGCTTCACGTGAGCACTAGTACAAGTTCCTCTGACTCGTCCGCCCGCAGTATCAGTGAAACTGCCATTGATGCCAGGGAGCTTGGTGTCAACCGACAGCAGGGAACTCGAGGCAGGACACGCCAGTACGAATATTCTGCTCATCTCACGTATGACTGGACATGCAGGGCCGTACGAACATGATGTTGACGAGCGGGAGGGTATCACCTGCTTGCGTTGCTTCTCGTGTCTCATTGACAAGTAATCGGTGCGTCCTCTCCTTCCCTGTCGGATGCAGGCATGCCGCTAACGCGGATGATACAGGCGGATGATTGTGTGGAAGTGTGGTTCCC
>WJSG01009106.1:0-12873 GCA_016618145.1 Sanghuangporus lonicericola | reverse complement strand
GAGCGGGAGACGGACGTACAGAATCAAGCCGAGTGTCTTGTCAAGTTCCCAAGGCGATGCGAGGAGAACACCATGCTCTTGTTCCCCTTCAGTCCCCGCAGGCGGTCGAAGAGGTCTGTAGAGCAAACACACGGATCAGTCGGAGACCCACTGGGTCGAGAGACGCGCTAGGCTGATCGAATATGTAGCAGCAGCCCACGTTCGGACGCCTCTTNTCGAATATGTAGCAGCAGCCCACGTTCGGACGCCTCTTCACGCGCGATTGAGCGCATGAACGTCCGCACTCTGCGTAGACAAAAAAACAACAGCAACATACCTTCGCACGCACCCATATAGACACGGACAGTAACTCTGTACTAGTCATGCTGCCAATACGGTCGTTCGAGTTGACGCGGCCATGCTCTCGATCAACATCGGATGACGGACTCCTGGGCACAGTCGAGCCTTCAGCGCGCGGCCTAGCTTCTTTTTGGTTGAACTCGACCTGGAGGAGGAGGAGGAGGAGGAGGGGAGGGGGGGGGGATATCTTCCGAATTGCAGGCGCCGAGTCTTGCCTGGTGTCATCCGTCAGTACTATTGCTTGGTCGAGAGAGAGCTTGCGGTCATACCTTATGTAGTCAAAATACAAAGTATCGCTTCTGCCGCGCTCATTCATGGACGCGGAACGTGGGCTGCTCTGACGATGCCTTTCGTCCAACTGCTTCCGCAAATTGCGGCTCGATGAAGGTGTCCTCGGTCTTGATCACTTTCTAGGTCCGTCTGCGCAAAGAGTGGGACCCCAGTTGCGACATTGCAGGGTTATGAACATACCTTGCTTATACCTTCGTCGCTCCGCCGTCCACCTAATGCTGTATCTCGCCGATGCTCCGTCCTCTGAATGGGATTAATGCTGGTCGCCGCAGCTGTCTCCGCGCATTCTCAGGCGTTCATCTTCTGATTTCGATTGCCCCAGTCTCACACCAGAACACAGCGGCACAACAAAGAGGGGGCATGAGTACGAGGAGAAGGACGTCGAGGTCGCAAGGCAAGAACAGCGGAAGAAGCGCCTAAGCGATTTGGCAAGTTTCGGGCTCCGAGAAGTACGGACTCGGCTTACGCTCAACCCGCCACAAACTGGGACTTGAAGACATGGACACTGATACTAGTTCCAGGTTCGTGTTGTTGTATGTTAACGGTGTCTATACGTCAGACCGCAGAAGGACTTTTCTTTGAATCAAACTTTGAACGTGTTACTCATAGTAAGTTACAGCTCGAGGATGCCATCGACCACGGATGTCCCCACAATCCTCTCTACCTTGAGATCTGAACGTCTTATGGGGTGTCGCTCTATGAGGTATGCACCAAATCTTCCGAGCTCACTGAGAGGTAATGACAAAGCCTCCCCACAGCGTACAAGATGTGCGTGTTACAACCTACGTACATCCGGCGGACCCCTGACAATTGCTCTTTCAGTTGAACCTTACCGTCTCAGTACTGCACGACCTCTCATCCGAGGTGAAGAGCCAGACAAACCAAGGCGCGAGTGTACACAGGCTCCCGAACGAGATACTGTGCCTCATATTCAAGCATCTCGTGTTGAGGAGAGAGGCGTACGCGGGCTATGAGCTATATGTATATGGCCAGCGGGAACCGGGATCCGACACAAGGACCATCCTCCACCTCACTCACGTCTGCCGGAGATGGAGGGATCTGTTGCTCAACTCCCCGAGCTTTTGGGCGCGCATAAGCTGCTTTGACGCGGAGGGGACGAGGACATTCCTCGAACGGTCTCGATCGGCTCCGCTTTCGTTGGTCCTCTCGGATGATGACCCCAATGCAGAGGAGATCTTGGCGGAGCATGGATGGCGCCTCAAGAGGCTCGACCTCGCAATCAGCGAGGGAAGCGATCTCTTCTCGCTATTGTCAACCATCTCGCCATGGCCAAGCTCATTGGAGTGCCTGACCATCTATGCTGAAAACACAGGTAGCACCGACGGACCGAGGACAAGTTCGCTGCTATTCTCGCAGCCGAGCTTAGGTCTGAAAGCCTTCGCCCTGGCCTCCGCTCCCTGCTGGCTCCCATCCAACCACTTCCCGGCACTCACACATCTCCATTTGGACGGGGCTTCTGAGATGCGACTTCCAGATGTGCATCAGCTTCTCACTTTACTCATGAACTCTCCGGCTCTGCAGTTCATCCACATCTCCGCAGTTAACCTGGACGACAAGGGCAACACGATCCCACCATCCACGCCGACCATCGCGCTCAACCAGCTCCGGTCTCTAGCCTTCGTGTCCTGTGACGTCGAAACATTCGACCTGCTGAATTATCTATCCATACCTCGCCATGTCTGTCTACGCGTTCACGGAGCCGAAGTCAAGGACTCGAGGAGACTCCGTGTACCGTTCCTTCCCCTCATGGAGGACTTAGAAGAGCTTGAGATCGCAACGGAGGACTCCAGGCTTCATGTCGTCGCCACAGACGGACGCTCCCGAGGATTCTGGCTACATGTCAGCGCTGTGCAACGCGCGTCCTGGAAGTCCTGGATCTGCGACACGCTCCCCGCGACAATCCCGCTGTCAAGTATCACATCACTCCGTGTATACCTCGGTGATGATCCAGCGATCCTTCCAACTGTGCTCTCCCACATGCCCAAGCTATCAGAGCTCCGGGTAAGCTTCCCCTACAGTCACTCGCTCAAGTCAAGCCACACGCCCCGGAAGCCTTCGATGAGCGCGGACGCACCTGGGGACGTCCTGAACCAGTCCCTCGCGTATGAGGCCCAAGGATGCCTCAACCTTCGCCACATCCACTTGGAAGTTGCGCTCCACGGGAGAGCCATGTACAAGAGTCAGGACGACGGCGCTGCTGCGTGCACGGACATGTGCCCTCCAACACTCGTGCGGATGATGGCAACCCGCGCGAAGGCTGGACTGCCCGTGTCACTCCTGACGGTGCAGCCAGTAGTATCCGCGGAGAACGTCCAATCGCGCGAGTCAGCCGAGGCTTTGAGGCCTGTTGTAGGCCACGCATTCGTACCGGTGGAGCAGTACGTGGAGGAATTCGTCGTTTACCCGGTCTTTATCTCGTGGGATAGGACCACTCGTATCTTCGAGATGAAGAGCTTTTGGAATGTCGACGGCGCAGAGGAGTATTGGGACATAGATGAGGACGAGATGCCGAAGTACGACTTACCTTGTCCTTAACTGTCATGCTCCCCTCTCCCCCCCCCTCCCCGCGGCTTCGATGCTTCACTCTGAATACGAGTCCCTATCGCTATGTCGTCCACTACTGCACGTGCACTGATCGAAGTCGGAACATTAAAGCTCAGTATGACGGCCCAACATCGAGGAGGATCCACTCGTGGGACGTGCAAGTTCAGCCTGGTTTATTGACTTGTATCATGTCCTTGTAGTAGTCTCATAACGCTTCAGGGCAGTGCCACCTCACTTTGTTACACCAAATGTTAGCGTATCACGAGTATCAGTGATAGTCACACGGCGGCGAAGTCGCACAACGCAGATGAAAGCAAAGGCGGGTATGGGCCAGGGTGTAAGCTCAAGATTGGTGGTGACTATGAATACAGAATATTGCTAGGTACTAGTACAACATACACACGGAACTCCGCGTCTCGCCCCCAGTCATCTAGTCTCAGAGCTTGATGTGGAGGTTGACCTGCACCGCCTTCACCGCAGTGTAGCTAAGAGGATAACGTTAGCATGACTTCGATCATACGAACACAGAGAGCACTTACTTCGACAGCGCGTACTCGCCAAGCTCACGGCCAATACCGGACTGCTTGTAGCCACCGAACGGCACGTTCGGGTACAGCATGTTCGCGATGTTGATCCAGACGGTGCCCGCGCGGAGCTTGTGCGCCGTCGAGAGCGCGCGCGTCACGTTCTGCGAGAAGACTGCCGCCGCGAGGCCGTAGATGGAGTCGTTCGCTTGCGCCACGATGTCGTCCTCGTCCTTGAACTTGATCACCACGCACACGGGCCCGAAGATCTCCTCCTGCACGATCTTCATGTTCGGCTTCGTGTCCGTGAAGATCGTCGGCGAGATGAAGTAGCCCTCCTTGCCGATGCGGTGCCCACCGTAGTGGACCGTCGCGCCCTCGGCCTTGCCGGACTCGATGTAGCCCATGATACGCTGGTGGACCGTCAGCATACGCGTGGACACTGGTAGAGGATGTGTGGACTCACGTCATATTGCTGCTGCGAGATCTGGGGGCCCTGGAAGCAGTCGGGGTCGAAGGGGTCGCCGACCTTCAGGTCCTGCGTGTGTGCCGTGAAGCGCTGCAGGAAGTCGTCGTAGATCTTCTCGTGGACGAAGATACGCGAGCCTGCGCAGCAGCACTGTCCGTGGTTGAAGCTGTCGGCAAAGTCAGTAGCCGTACCGGTGCAGCAGGGGCAGGCGACGCACTAGATACCGAATGCAGCCCACTTGATGGCCTCCTCCAGGTCTGCGTCGTCGAAGATGATCGACGGCGACTTGCCACCGAGCTCGAGCGTGACCTTCTTCAAGTTCGACTTCGCTGCAGACTCCATGATCTTACGGCCGACGAGCGTGCTGCCCGTGAACGCGACCTAGATAAGATTGTCAGCGCTGACGTCAGATCTAATCGCAGCAACTCGCACCTTCTCGATACCCATGTGGTCCGCGATCGCCTGCCCGACTACATGGCCGTAACCGTTGACGAGGTTGAAGACACCAGCGGGGAAGCCGGCCTCGTCGATGAGCTTCGACATGTAGAGCGCGGTGAGGGGGGTGTACTCGGACGGCTTGAGGACGATGGAGCAGCCGGTTGCGAGCGCGGGGCCGATCTTCCACGCCATCATCTGGACTGTGCACGCCCACAATTCTCAGCACGACGATCGAAGAAGAGCAAGTCGCGCAAAGGACACTCACGAGGGAAGTTCCACGGGATAATCTGGCCGACGACTCCGATCGGCTCATGGCGGGTATAGGTTAGCTTCGCCTCGGACGTCTCGATGACCTGGCCGAAAATCTTGTCTGCCCAGCCGGCGTAGTAGCGGATGCAGGCGATCGAGTGGCTGATGTCGGCACGCATGGCCCATTTGAACGTCTTGCCGTTGTCGAGCGCCTCGAGCGCAGAGAGGGTCTCCGCGTTCTTCTCCATGAGGTCGGCGAGCTTGTTCATCAGGCGCGAACGATCGGCGCCCTTGGCGTGCAAACCCCACACAGTGTCGAACGCGCGCTGCGCGGCCTTGACCGCGACGTCGAGGTCCTTAGGGGTACCCTCGGCGATCTTCGTAATCAGCTTTCCGTTCGTGGGGTTAATGACACTGAAAAGAGCGACGTCAAGTCAGAACGCAATCAGGAGAAGAGACGATCATAGACGCACTCAATTGTCGTGCCATCGGCACCGTCCACCCACTTGCCGTCGATGTAGAGCCCGAGCGGGACGGAGACTTCGCCCTTGAAGACAGGGGTATCGAACTTGTGGACGAAAGTCTGAGGCATGGCGAAGTAGGGATGGAAGAGAGGTGGGAGGTTTGAGGAGGCCGGGGAAGGTGGGTAACGACTGACGCAACCGCGGGGGGTATATATACGTCCCGTGCGAGAACGAGGGGACAAGACCCGCAGCCGCGATTACTGATCACTCACGGACATGGTATATCCTTGGCTAACCCCGCAAGTGACCACTCAGAAACACCAATCATTCCCAGGTCATGGCCGCCCCAATCCGGCTTAGAGCGCGGTCAGCTGCTCATGGGCGGGAAGGCGAGGGGCGGAAACGTTACGTCCATGTGTCCAAAAAGGTGAGTCTCGATTGCTGCCCATATCATTTGATGATGCTCGTCTCGCCTGCGCAGAGTGACGGATAAAAGGAGCAAATGGGGTACGTCGAGATGCGGGGAAGCAGGAGGAGCGATTCGTCGCGAATGACTCTGCGCGTATTCGAGTGCGGCCGGAATCGCGGACCGTCGCCTAGATAAACGCTGGATCAGATTGCGGGGAAAGAATGAACATGCGCGCGCTCGAGGACCTTCGCGGTTCCTGGCATCCTCGTCGGTTATGCTCTGAGTCTGAACACCAGGATGCCGAGCAATGGCTGAACAGCTGGGAGGACGGGCGCGATGAGAAGGAAGTTGAGGAGAAAGAGAGGTCGGCTCACTATCGCCCCAATCACTACGGGACCAGGGAGCTCCGTCGGCCTCCAAGGGTGGAACGACTGCAGACATCGTCCCATCCGTGTGACTTCAGAAGCTGAAGAAGCCCGGTTCACGCAGATTGAGGCGTGCGCGCGGGAGACACAAAACAAGCACTCTTTGTAGATCGCTCCGCAGGAAAAATCATCCGGCCGCATGTCAAGCCTCCAGCAATGCCTCTTCGTGATGAGATTCGAGCATGCGGATGATGACGATGGGTTCGGAAGAGCACAGGGAGAAGGCCAGCTTGCTCGTCGAGAATCGGGCACTCACCTTCCTCCTGGAGGACACGCCACCCGTGCCCCAGGAGCGCACACGGGAGGAACACAAGGCGGCGACAGCGGTGTTCGTGGCCAAGCTGGGAATCTTCCAACGCTGCTGGTGGCACTGGCGGGTCGCCGTTGCCTGGGGTTGAAGGAGCTCTCACGTCCGATGGGCGGCAGCGTCAATAGATTCTAGATGTAGGAAGGTTCAGCGGATCATACAGCGAGCGTTTTGCGACTCCCCGCGGTCCAGATCTTCTCATCTCCCGCGGTGAAGCGCAACTCTACCTCCTCGAACACTGCAACCCTCTTCGTGACCGTGAAGCCCAGCTTCTCGAACAGCCGGATGCTCGCCTCGTTCTTCTCCCCAATGCGCGCGACGAGCCTGTCCTTGGGCACGGGCAGCGGAGACGGCGAGGACGGGTCCGTCGCGTACGAGAGCATCAGCTGCAGGGCGGTGTACGCGACGCCACGTCTCCGATACGCGGGTTCTGCAGAACCAAGGAACGGGGGCGAGAAGCAAGGGTGGGTGTGAGCACCGCGTGTAAGCTTGTGGTTTGACGAAGGCGGCAGGTGGGACGCACCAGCGATCATAATCTCCGCTTCCACCTCGAAGTCCTCGTCCGCCGGGACGCCCTTCAGGAAGAGGTTCACGTCGCCTATCATCGGCTGCCCCGCAAGAAGCTCTGGGGTAACGACATCGCCTTCGAGCGGGGGCAGCGATTCCCCGGACAGGATGATGAACGTGAGCTCTGTTCAGAGGTTAGCGTGCCCGCATGAATTCCGAAGTGCGAAGGTGACCCACTGTCTTCGTCTTGTTGCCACTTTCCTGAGAACGTGAGGGAGGCGTCAGTACGTTAATTTGGTGCACAATCAGGGCGTGACCACCCAGGGACGGCGAGAAGGATGGGCCGGGACACACAAGGAACACCGCGGGCGCGTCCATAGTCAGAAACACGGGTATACTCACTTTGCATTTCGTATTCTTCCTCGAGCGTCAGCGGTTCGCTGGCCGTGAGCTCACGAAGCTCCTCGTCGGACATCCATTCGTGATACTTCTAGCTGAGCGAATTATTGCATCAGCTGTCTCGGACTCTGCTTGGGTCGCCGATCTCGACGCTCGAGACATGGGGCTGGTTTCGAAGGACACCACTCACGGCTACGTGTTCTTTTCTGGGAGCCGAACGATCAACAGTGAGCTCCGTACCGCGTGCAGATAGACGCGACGTCAATGTAGTCACCTGTATGGTACCAGGATGACGTCCGGGTGCACGATGACCGTGTTCTCGTTCGCCTTCATGACGCGTTCCGGGGCCCGTATCAAGGGTTCGACACTAACGAACAGGCCGTGTGAGGACAATTATGTCCAACAGAACACGAAGGACGCGAATGCGGCAACTGACCTGGGCGCTGCACCGATAGGCAATGCCTGGATCGTGTGTGATAGGGTTTAGACGCGTCTTCTGAATCTGCGATCGGACACAGGAGTCAGAACTGCGGTCCGGGCGTGGTTCAATCTCCCCGCGGGGCCACTGCGGGGCCCCACACTTACCCCAGAGAAGAGAAGGAGGGACGAGCGGGAGGGCAGTGTGAAGGCGTGAAATGAAGAGGACGGAAACCGAGCGGAAAGTACGACGGAGGAGGACGGGAGAGCGGGTGGAGCGGGGTCCCGACACTTCTCGGCGGGGCCTAGACGCTGCGCAGTTGGACGACTCAGACTTGGTTCTGTGTTGAGACAAGTAGGCGTCAGCTCAGTAGATACGGCATTAGCGACTAGACGAATCAGAGAATGGATGGATGATTGTGCTGTCGAAGAGCTCCTGGCAAACTCACATTACGTGCAAGCTCAGGCTCCTGCGAGACAGATGTCCGGAGTCGAGCCAGTCTAACTATTCTCATAGGAAACGGTCTGGCTGAATTGCGAGTTTCGAGCTCATCTCAATTTCTACGGATCTTGTCGCGGCAGCCGCTCGTCCGTTGAGATGAAACGCTGCCATGGAGCGACATCGGGAGCGTCTCGCTGTGCATGGCGGAGAATGACAGGGCGACAGTCTCGACTATGCGAGACAAGGGGATCGTGGCCCGCATCGCCGGCATACAACTCAGTATTGGGTCTGGAGACGTGTCCCTTGAGGCAAAGACGTCCACATCTTATCCCACTCCACATTGACAGCGCGCCCGACCAGTCTGCCTGCTCGGTAGAGAGCTGCGGTCCCGCCCACTGAAACGTAGAGCGTGTCCACTGGGTGCATGACAGTCTAGGACCGGCGAGGTGCCAGTACGCATACAGTATGTCGACAGCGCTCTCAAAGCAAGTTGGGCATGAAGCCCGTCTGCATCGTCCGTGACCGGAATAGCGACGACATGGACTGGCTGAAGCACCTCGACGTTGGTCAGACGAGAAAATTGAGGTTGACTGCGGGGTGGTGTCGGGTAGAGATCTCTGTTTCCGATTTCGGATGCAGCTGATTGACGCACCCCGGTATAAGCCCAAGCTTGCGACTCGATGCTCGAACCAGAGGCGCGATCCACCCATGCCAGTACTGGCATCGTTGCTCGCATGGTCCAAGTATATGCGGGATGCGAGTCGGTCGTCACAATGGCCGCTGCGATCGGTCGATTGCCCGTGTCAAAGAGTCACGAATGGATCGCTCGGGATCCGAGTCCCAAGGTGCTCTCTCGGCTGCGGCGACAGCATTGGACTGTACCGTCGCGGACGACGCAGGCATATACGAAAGTGCAGGGCCAAGTTATCGACATCCCGCGCTTCCGGCCACGACAGTCACTGTGGTGGTAGAGACTCAGAGAACGCGAGGTCACAGATCTCAGAGACGGCGGGACGAGGCTACGATACATTGATTGTGCCGCGTTCCATGCCACGCCGCCCTGGTGCGAGCACTGACTGATTGAGGGCAAGCAAGTCTGAGCTTCGTCGCCGGCGCACACATTGACAGGAAGTGAGCGTTGGACTTCGGACAGACATGCCTGTACCAGAGTGCATGGTCCCATGAATTCACAGACGTCCAAGACGTGGGTGTCTGGGTGCATTTTCGAGGTACCCGGGGCTCGGCAAGGAGGATGGACAGCTGCACAGTCACGCAGCAGTATGGCGTGCAGAATCACAGCTCCGTTCGACATCGCCTCCGTCCACATTCCAGATACGACAGAGCATTGAACCTTGCGTTGTGAACTTACTAACTTGAACGTTGAGAGTAAGTAACTTGCTTGGAGGCACCGCCTGATCTACCAGAAGACACGAATATTAATAACAGGCGGATGATCGCTGGCTAAGCAGCCTATGAGTATGGCGCACCGCAGAGCCAACTGACCACAGCGTGCTCGTAACAGACGGCAAAGAGACGGAGGCAAAGAGTGAGCACAAACGTGCGGCTCCACAACTCATGCTAGCACCAGAGGCGCAATCCACGCCAGTGGTATCGCGTGGTCCGACTATATGCGGGTCGGTCGCCACCCGGCATGTTACGGAGTCACTGATAAGTCGAATTCGGGATCTGATCCCCAACACGACGTGCGCCCGCAGAAATGCCAGTCAGTGTAAGGGGTGTAAAAGTCCAGGCTGGGCTACATTGATATGTTCTTTCGGGTACTGAGGGCTCGAAACCGTGATGGTTCAGCTGAGCCTGGGACTTGCTCATGCCTTTCACCACCCGGGGTCTTGGCCGGTGCATGTTGTGCAAGGTCCTCCCTCTCTTTCTCGGTTGTGACAGCATCACACATTACCGTCGCGGACGACGACGCATACTTACAAGGGTGTAGTGCGAGATTATCCACATCCCCGCGTTTCAGGCAAGGACAGTCACAATGGCAGCTGGTGGCAGAGAAGACGCGAAGTCTTAGATCTCAGAGACGTGGGGAGGCTACGATCCATTGATTGCGCCGCGATCAATAATCCACGCCGAAGCACTGATTCAGGACATGTAAGTCTGAGCTTCGTCGCCGGCGCACGCCAGGATATCTGGGCGCATATTTCTTCAAGGTACCTGACGAACAGCTGCACGGCTACGTCACTACTAGCCAACCATACAGCAGTCCGCCCTGCGGCAACAACCCTTCGTCATCGCAGCCGTCCACATTCGAGACACGAAGAAGCATTGAAAGCGTTAGGAACTTACCACTGCGTTCACTCTTGACGGTGAGTGCTTAACTTGCTTGGGAGGCACCGTCACCGGATCTATTGCAGAAAAAACGAAACAAAAGACCTCGTTAGCGATTGACGAGTAGATGAGTTCGCGCACCGCAGAGCCGACTAACCACAACGTGCTGCGTGTAGCAGACGGACGCAAAGTGTGCGCGCCTAACAGAGCTGCCTCGGAATCAAAGCTGAAGGTAGACGCTGAACGCTTCCGATAGGTCTGCCATTTTGGGACACGGCCTCGGAATGTCTCGGACGACGTCCACGACGGCGGCGACGTCAAGCAGTTCGTATAAACGTCTGGTGAGAACAATAAGAGAAAGCTTGCGAGGAGCTGTGAGTACGGGCGACGACTTGGCGTTCTGCGGACATCGAACCCGCCGTCGTCGACGACGTCGAGCCCGCCCCGACGTCCGTGCGGGACGTCTCGGACAACGAGCGCATCCCGCTGCGCAGCGGGCTCAAGCACGCCGCATTCCGGCCACGTTCCGCACCCTCTGAATTGTTCCGATCTTTACCGTGATGGCCTATTATGGCGAAGGAGGCGCCAAATAAGGCAGGCGAGTAGGTTCGGATTTCGGACGGACGGCCTTTACTCGGGATGCGTGCCCGCCCAGGCTGGCCTGCTTGGGGGTTTTCGGAAAACAGTTTGAAGGCTGCTGGATGTTCGGAGGAGGAGAGGAAGGGGGAACTTTGCTTCTTGACTTCGTACCACTACCTTCTCCTTCCATGCTGCTGCGTCGACGAGCTGAGTCCTTTGCTTCCGCTTCCTGAGGCCGCGCGTGCGATGCTGGGTGTGTGTAAGTCACGAAGGTGCGGACTGTGAGTGTTACAGGATGGCGCGCATACAGTCAGACTGACCGGGAGACACCTCTGCGATAGACTTCTTCTGCGGATATATGCGCTTGCGAGCGTCGTTTGAGACTTCGAAATGTCGCAGGCGACCTCAGGCGACGCGCTCGAGGAACGAACGCTCTGTCGTCGTCTTGGCGACGCTCGAGGAAGGCATCAAGACACAAGTACGCACCTTCTCCATACTTCCTGTTATTCGCTCTGAGCTCACCGTCGACCTCGTCCTGCATACATAGGTAGCATCCATCGGCGCGACCTAGTCTGTCGTCGACGTCGTAGCTGCACTGCATGTGCATGTATGCGTCGCACAGCGTCGGGCAGGTCGCTCTCGCTTGCGAATCCTCCGAGTCTTCGTGCCCGCCTGGCCCTCCTCGCTGAGACGAGGTCTTTGCTTCCTCTTGAGTCTCTTCACGCTCGTCTATCGTCGGCCCAGACTTCGCGCACGGGCCCTATGTTCCTCTCTCGGTCTCTTCTCATCGGCTGCGGACCTTCTCTGTCACCTGCGTCCTCGACGCCCATTGGCCGCCGCCCGCTGCCTCCACTCCTCGCGCCTTATCAGGTGGCGGGTGCGTCATGCGCCGTGACCTCAGGACGAATGTAGGCATGAGCCTGCCTGAAATGGTGCAGCTCCCGTGGCGTATCCCATCACAGAAGGACGACGAGGTTCTATGGTCGTCTTCGACGCCTACGTACGGAATGATATAAAGCTAGCTCGACGCTCGCGCTCGACTGGTCGCTTTTTGGTCCTGCTCCCCCGGTCGCTCGCCCCTCACGTCGTCCTCCTGGCTCGCGTTCGCGCTCCCATCGGTCGCCATCGCTCGGAGACCGTCACGCTCACCTGCTTAACTCCGTAAACTCGGCTAGCGGATCGTCTCAAGGGCCTGCTTGTCTGCTCGGCTCACGACACTCTGAGAGGCATGGTACCGCGACTGGCCGTCATTTAATGACATTAGCGGCGCCGATTTCCGACGGTTGCGAAGAATGGCGCGGGCGGCGATGGCTGAATGGATCGGTTCCGCAGGGTCGAGGCGGGGTTGGTCGGGAGATGGGTGTGAAGGATTGAGGACCCGGGTACGGAGCGGGCAAGGTCGAGGCCTCCGCCCAAAATGTTCTCGAGGTGAGTCCGACGCCGTCGCTCTCGGGCACGATCGATGCTGACGCACCCCGAGCTTGCTGAGGAAGAGCGAAGGACGCACTAGGACTCCCGTCTATTCCTGTCCCCTGTCTCGTCGCACAAGAGGCGCGCCGTTATGGATGTCAATTCGCAATCTTTGACAGCTGCCAAGGGTTGCCGCGGTGCTGTGTGTGCCTGCGGCGCAAGCTCGCGACTGGCCGACGGAGGCCCTCCTCTTCTCGTCCCTCCTGAGTGCGGGGTCGAGCAGGCCTCGACAAGTATCCCGGAAGAATGCCGTCGCCGTCAAGTGACTTGGGAGCTGCTAGTCCGAATGC
>WJSG01009105.1:0-10152 GCA_016618145.1 Sanghuangporus lonicericola | reverse complement strand
GCTGACATGCCCCCCCCCCCCTCCCCGCGGCTTCAATGCTTCACTCTGATCACGACTCCCCTATCGCTATATATCCTCCACTACTGCACGTGCACTGACCGAAGTCCGAAGATTACCTTGGCTATGACAAGCTCAGTATGATGGCCCAACTTTGAGGAGGATCCACTCGTGGGACGTCGAAGTTCAGTCTTGTTAAGTAACTTGTACCATGTACTCGTGGTGAACTTACTACGATTCAGGGCAGTACTTATCACCTCCCTTTGTTACACCAAATGCTAGCGTAGTCAGTGCTTGACCTGATCACGACTATCAGTGATAGTCACACGGCGGCGAAGTCGCACGACCCAGATGAGTGCAGCGGGTATGGGACAGGGTTGTAAGCTCAAGATTGGTGGTGACTATGAATACAAGATATTGCTAGGTACTAGTACAACATATACACGGAACTCCGCGTCTCGCCCCCAGTCCTCTAGTCTCAGAGCTTGATGTGGAGGTTGACCTGCACCGCCTTCACCGCAGTGTAGCTAAGAGGATGTATGTTAGCATCACTTCGGCGATACGAGCACAGAGGACTTACTTCGACAGCGCATACTCGCCAAGCTCACGGCCAATACCCGACTGCTTGTAGCCACCGAATGGCACGTTCGGGTAGAGCATGTTCGCGATGTTGATCCAGACGGTGCCCGCGCGGAGCTTGTGCGCCGTCGAGAGCGCGCGCGTCACGTTCTGCGAGAAGACCGCGGCCGCGAGGCCGTAGATGGAGTCGTTCGCCTGCGCCACGATGTCGTCCTCGTCCTTAAACTTGATCACCACGCACACAGGCCCGAAGATCTCCTCCTGGACGATCTTCATGTTCGGCTTCGTGTCCGTGAAGATCGTCGGCGAGATGAAGTAGCCCTCCTTGCCGATGCGGTGCCCGCCGTAGTGGACCGTCGCGCCCTCGGCCTTGCCGGACTCGATGTAGCCCATGATACGCTGGTGGACCGTCAGCATACGCGTCGACACTGGTAGCNTGGTGGACCGTCAGCATACGCGTCGACACTGGTAGCGGATGTGTGGACTCACGTCATATTGCTGCTGCGAGATCTGGGGGCCCTGGAAGCAGTCGGGGTCGAAGGGGTCGCCGACCTTCAGGTCCTGCGTGTGTGCCGTAAAGCGCTGCAGGAAGTCGTCGTAGATCTTCTCGTGGACGAAGATACGCGAGCCTGCGCAGCAGCACTGCCCGTGGTTGAAGCTGTCGGCAATGTCAGTAGCCGTACCGGTGCAGCAGGAGGCGGACGACGCACTAGATACCGAAAGCAGCCCACTTGATGGCCTCCTCCAGGTCTGCGTCGTCGAAGATGATCGACGGCGACTTGCCACCGAGCTCGAGCGTAACCTTCTTCAAGTTCGACTTCGCTGCAGACTCCATGATCTTACGGCCGACGAGCGTGCTGCCCGTGAACGCGACCTAGATAAGATTGTCAGCGCTGACGTCAGATCTAATCGCAGGAACGCGCACCTTCTCGATACCCATGTGGTCCGCAATCGCCTGCCCGACTACATGGCCGTAACCGTTGACGAGGTTGAAGACACCAGCGGGGAAGCCGGCCTCGTCAATGAGCTTCGACATGTAGAGCGCGGTGAGGGGGGTGTACTCGGACGGCTTGAGGACGATGGAGCAGCCGGTCGCGAGCGCGGGGCCGATCTTCCACGCCATCATCTGGACTGTGCACGCCCACAATTCTCAGCACGACGATCGAAGAAGAGCAAGTCGCGCAAATGACACTCACGAGGGAAGTTCCACGGGATGATCTGCCCGACGACTCCGATCGGCTCATGGCGGGTATAGGTTAGCTTAGCCTCGGACGTCTCGATGACCTGGCCGAAAATCTTGTCTGCCCAGCCGGCGTAGTAGCGGATGCAGGCGATCGAGTGGCTGATGTCGGCACGCATGGCCCATTTGAACGTCTTGCCGTTGTCGAGCGCCTCGAGCGCAGAGAGGGTCTCCGCGTTCTTCTCCATGAGGTCGGCGAGCTTGTTCATCAGGCGCGAACGATCGGCGCCCTTCGCGTGCAGACCCCAGACGGTGTCGAACGCGCGCTGCGCGGCCTTGACCGCGACATCGAGGTCCTTAGGGGTACCCTCGGCGATCTTCGTAATCAGCTTTCCGTTCGTGGGGTTAATGACACTGAAAAGAGCGACGTCAAGTCAGAACGCAATCAGGAGAAGAGACGATCCTAGACGCACTCAATTGTCGTGCCGTCGGCACCGTCCACCCACTTGCCGTCGATGTAGAGCCCGAGCGGGACGGAGACTTCGCCCTTGAAGACAGGGGTATCGAACTTGTGGACGAACGTCTGAGGCATGGCGAAGAGGGATGGAAGAGAGGTGGGAGGTTTGAGGAGGCCGGGGAAGGTGGGTAACGACTGACGCAACCGCGGCGGGTATATATACGTCCCGTGCGAGAACGAGGGGACAAGACCCGCAGCCGCGATTACTGATCACTCACGGACATGGTATATCCTTGGCTAACCCCGCAAGTGACCACTCAGAAACACCAATCATTCCCAGGTCATGGCCGCCCCAATCCGGCTTAGAGTGCGGTCAGCTGCTCATGGGCGGGAAGGCGAGGGGCGGAAACGTTACGTCCATGTGCCCAAAAAGTTGAGTCTCGAGCCGTCGATAATGTTGCCCAAATCATTTGATGCTCCTCTCGCCTGCGCAAAGTGACGGATAAAAGGAGCAAATGGGGTACGTCGAGATGCGGGGAAGCAGGAGGAGCGATTCGTCGCGAATGACTGTGCGCGTATTCGAGTGCGGACGGAATCGCGGACCGTCGCCTAGATAAACGCTGGATCAGATTGCGGGGAGAGAATGAACATGCGCGCGCTCGAGGACCTTCGCGGTTCCTGGCATCCTCGTCGGTTATGCTCTGAGTCTGAACACCAGGATGCCGAGCAATGGCTGAACAGCTGGGAGGACGGGCGCGATGAGAAGGAAGTTGAGGAGAAAGAGAGGCCGACTCACTATCGCCCCAATCACTACGGGACCAGGGAGCTCCGTCGGCCTCCAACGGTGGAACGACTGCAGACATCGTCCCATCCGTGTGACTTCAGAAGCTGAAGAAGCCCGGTTCACGCAGATTGAGGCGTGCGCGCGGGAGACACAGAACAAGCACTCTTCGCGAATCGTATCTTGCTCCCCCGAAGGAACAATTATTCTTGCGTACGATCCGGCCGCATGTCAAGCCTCTAGCAATGCCTCTTCGTGATGGGATTCGAGCATGTGGATGATGCCGAGTGGTTCGGAAGAGTAGAGGGAGAAGGCTTGCTTGCTCGTCGAGCATCGGGAACTCACCTTCCTCCTGAAGAACACGCCACCCTTGCCCGAGGAGCCCACACGGCAGGAACAGTTGCACAAAGGCGGCGACAGCGGTGTTCGTGGCCAAGCTGGGAATCTTCTAACGCTGTTGGGTGCCGGGTCGCCGTTGCCTGGGGGTTTGAAGGCGCTCTCACGTCCGATGGGCGGCAGCGTCAATAGATTCTAGGTGTAGGAAGGTTCAGCGGATCATACAGCGAGCGTTTTGCGACTCCCCGCGGTCCAGGTCTTCTCGTCTCCCGCGGTGAAGCGCAGCTCTACCTCCTCGAACACTGCAACCCTCTTCGTGACCGTGAAGCCCAGCTTCTCGAACAGCCGGATGCTCGCCTCGTTCTTCTCCCCAATGCGCGCGACGAGCCTGTCCTTGGGCACGGGCAGCGGGGACGGCGAGGACAGGTCCGTCGCGTACGAGAGCATCAGCTGCAGGGCGGTGTACGCAACGCCGCGTCTCCGATACGCGGGTTCTGCAGAACCAGGAAACGGGGGCGAGAAGCAAGGGTGGGTGTGAGCACCGCGTGTAAGCTTGTGGTTTGACGAAGGCGGCAGGTGGGACGCACCAGCGATCATAATCTCCGCTTCCACCTCGAAGTCCTCGTCCGCCGGGACGCCCTTCAGGAAGAGGTTCACGTCGCCTATCATCGGCTGCCCCGCAAGAAGCTCTGGGGTAACGACATCGCCTTCGAGCGGGGGCAGCGATTCCCCGGACAGGATGATGAACGTGAGCTCTGTTCAGAGTTTAGCGTGCCCGCATGAATTCCGAAGTGCGAAGGTGACCCACTGTCTTCGTCTTGTTGCCACTTTCCTGAGAACGTGAGGGAGCCGTCAGTACGTTAATTTGGTGCATGATCAGGGCGTGATCACCCAGGGACGGCGAGAAGGATGGGCCGGGACACACAAGGAACCCCGCGGGCGCGTCCATACTCAGAAACACGGGTACACTCACTTTGCATTTCGTATTCTTCCTCAAGCGTCAGCGGTTCGCTGGCCGTGAGCTCACGAAGCTCCTCGTCGGACATCCATTCGTGATACTTCTAGCTGAGCGAAATATTGCATCAACTGTCTCGGACTCTGCTTGGGTCGCCGATCTCGACGCTCGAGACATGGGGCTGGTATCGAAGGACACCACTCACGGCTACGTGTTCTTTTCTGGGAGCCGAACGATCAACAGTGAGCTCCGTGCCGCGTGCAGATAGACGCGATGTCAATGTAGTCACCTGTATGGCACCAGGATGACATCGGGGTGCACAATGACCGTGTTCTCGTTCGCCTTCATGACGTGTTCCGGGGCTCGTATCAAGGGTTCGACACTAACGAACAGGCCGTGTGAGGACAATCGCGTCCAACAGAACACGAAGGACGCGAAGGCGGCAACTGACCTGGGCGCAGCACCGATAGGCAATGCCTGGATCGTGTATGATAGGGTTTAGACGCGTCTTCTGAATCTGCGATCGGACACAGGAGTTAGAACTGCGGTCCGGGCGTGGTTCAATCTCCCCGCGGGGCCACTGCGGGGCCCCACACTACTTACCCCAGAGAAGAGAAGGCCAAGCAAGGGACGAGCGGGAGGGCAGTCTAGGGCAGTGTGAAGGATTGAAATGAAGAGGACGGAAACCGAGCGGAAAGTACGACGGAGGAGGACGGGAGAGCGGGTGGAGCGGGGTCCCGACACTTCTCGGCGGGGCCTAGACGCTGCGCAATCGGACGACTCCTTGGTTCTGTGTTGAGACAAGTAGGCGTCAGCTCAGTAAATACGACAATATTGGCGACTAGTTGACGAATCAGAGGATGATTGTGCTGTCGAAGAGCTCCTGGCAAAATAACATTACGAGCAAGCTCAGGCTCCTGAGAGACAGATGTCCGGAGTCGAGCCAGTCTAGATATTCTCCCTATCATAGGAAAAGGTCAGGTTGAATCGCGAGTTTCGAGCTCATCTTATTTTCTGCGAATCTTGTGACGGCGGCCGCTCGTCCACTGAGATGAAACGCTGCCATCGCGCGACACCGGGAGCGTCTCGCTTTGCATGGCGGAGGATGACAGGGCGACAGTCTCGACTATTCGAGGCCCGCATCGCCCGCATACAACTCAGTATTGGGTCTGAAGACGTGTCCCTTGAGGCAAGGCGGTCCACATCCTATCCCACCCCACACTGAAAGCGCGCCCGACCAGTCTGTCTGCGGGGTAGAGAGCTGTGGTCCCGCCCACTGGAACGTAGAGCGTGTCCACTGGGCACATCACAGCGTAGGACCGGCGAGGTGCCAGTACGCATACAGTATGTCGACAGCGCTCTCAACGCAAGCCCGCCTGCAGCGTCCGTGACCAGAATAGCGATGACATCGACTGGCTGGAGCACCTCGCGGTTGGTCCGACGAGAGAATTGAGGCTAACTGGGGCCTTGTGTCGGGCAGAGATCTCTTTTGACGATTTCGGAAGCAGCTGGCTGAAGCACCTCTGTATAACCCCAAGCTTGCGACTCGGTGCTCGAACCAGAGGCGCGATGAGCGATCCACCCATGCCAGTGGCATCGGTGCTCGCATGGTCCAACTATATGCGGGATGCGAGTCGGTCGCCACAATGACCGCCCCGATCGGTCGATGGCCCGTGTCAAAGAGTCACGAATGGATCGCTCGGAATCCGAGTCCCAAGGTGCTCTCTCGGCTGCGGCGACAGCATTGGACTCTACCGTCGCGGACGACGCATGCATATATGAAAGTGCAGGGCCAAGTTATCGACATCCTGCGCTTCCGGCAACGGCAGTCACTGTGGTGGTAGAGACTCAGAGAACGCGAGGTCACAGATCTCAGAGACGGCGGGAGGAGGCTACGATACAGTGCCGCGTTCCATCCCACGCCGCCCCGGTGTGAGCACTGACCGCTCACATTGGCAGGAAGTGAGCGTTGGACTTCGGACAGACATGACTGCACGACAAACGCATTCCCTGGTCAGATGCATGGACCCAGAAATTCACAGACGTCCAAGACGTCGGTGTCTGGGCGCATTTTCGAGGTATCCAAAGCGCGGCAAGGAGGACGGACAGCTGCACAGTCACGTCGCTACTCCGACCGGTCATGCAGCAGTATGGCGTGCAGAATCACAGCTCCGTTC
Source organism: Sanghuangporus lonicericola (assembly GCA_016618145.1). NCBI lineage: Eukaryota > Fungi > Basidiomycota > Agaricomycetes > Hymenochaetales > Hymenochaetaceae > Sanghuangporus > Sanghuangporus lonicericola. The sequence goes on along the minus strand of WJSG01009105.1, from coordinate 3,690 downwards.
GTCATCGCTTCCGTCCACATTCAAGATATGACAGAGTATCGAACCTTGCGTGGTGGACGTACCAACTTGGACGTTGAGGGTAAGTGACTTGCTTGGAGGCACCGACGGATCTACCAGAAGAAACGAATATCAATAACGTGTTAGCCAGACAGTAATTGGCTGAACGGCCTATGAGTATGGCGCACCGCAGAGCCAACTGACCACAGCGTGCTCGTAACAGACGGCAAACAGACGGAGGCGAAGTGTGGGCGCCTAACAGAGGTCGAAGTTGAAGAGGTAGACGCTGAACATTTCCAGAGGCTTTCGGACACTGGCCTCGAATGTCTAGGACGACGTCGAGCAATGGCTTGAAAGACGACATGCTGAAGCTCCAGTGAGACAAGCGCGAACTGGGCAATCCGCATGTTGTCCTACTTCAGAGTCCAAACTGACTGCAGAGCACCCGATCGGTCTGCCTGCGACATCTGCGACCGCGGTGCAGTACCGCACTCCGACACCCGAAACGTGTCCAGTTCGTGCATGATAGGACTGGCGAGGCGCGCATACAGTATTGCGACAGCGTTCTGAGATCAACTTGGGCATAGAGCCCGACTGCGGCGCGTAGCGACGACATCGACTGCCATCTCGGTATGAGCACAAACGTGCGGCTCCGCAACTCATGCTAGAACCAGATGCGCAATACACGCCAGTGGTATCGCGTGGTCCGACTATATGCGGGTCGGTTGCCACGCGGCGTGTTACGGAGTCACTTATTAGTCGAATTCGGGATCTGCCACTGAACACGACGTGCATCCGCAGAAACGCCAGTCAGTGTAAAAGGGATGTAAAAGTCCAGGCTTGGCTGAACGTTCATTAATATTGTTCTTTGGGGCACTGAGGGCTCGAAATAGTGAAAGTTTAGCTGTGCCTAGAACTTGCTCATGCCTTTCATCGACCGGGGATTTGGCCGGTGCATGTCGTGCAAGGCCCTCCCTCTCTTTCTCGGCTGTGACAGCATCACACAATACCGTGGCGGACAACGACGCACACCTACAAGGGTGCAGTGCCAGATTGTCCACATCCCGGCGTTTCAGGCAAGGACAATCACATAGCGCGGTGGCAAGTACTTTTTAATAGTACCCGAAGAGGACGAACAGCTGCACGGCCACGCCAGCCATGCAGCAGGCCGTCCTGCGGCAACACCAGTTCGGTCACCGCAGCAGTCCACATTCGAAAAACGAAGAAGCATTGAAAGCGTTGTAGCTGGACTTACCGCTGCGTTGACTCTTGATGGTAAGTAAGTGCTTAACTTGCTTCGGGGGTACCGTCGGATCTACGACAAAATGCGGAACAAACGACCTTGTTAGATGATTGACCGACTGGATAAGTTCGCGCACCGCAGAGCCGACTAACCACAACGCGCTGCGTGTAGCAGACGGAGGCAAAAATGTGGGCGTTTACCAGAGTTCGCTCAGAATCGGAGCTGAAGTGTTAGACGCCGGACGCTTCCTAAAAGCCTGCCATTTTGGGACACGGAATCGGAATGTCTCGGACGACGTCGACGACGGCGGCGACGTCAAGCAGTTCGCACCAACATCCATCGGGAATAGTAAGAGAGTGCTAGCTAATCATTGCGAGTACGAGAGAGTACATACCATTATGTCGACATCGAGGCTCTCGTTGTCGACGTCCTCGAGCCCGCCCCGACGCTCGTGCGGGACGTCTCGGACAATGAGCGCATCCCGCCGTGCAGCGCACTCAAGCACGCCGCATTCCGGCCACGTTCCGCACCCTCTGAATTGTTCCGATCTTTACCGTGATGGCCTGTTATGGCGAAGGAGGCGCCAAATAAGGCAGGCGAGTAGGTTCGGATTTCGGACGGACGGCCTTTACTCGGGATGCGTGCCCGCCCAGGCTGGCCTGCTTGGGGGTTTTCGGAAAACAGATTGAAGTGCTGGATGTTCGGAGGAGGAGAGGAAGGGGCGGATTTGCTTCTTGACTTCGTACCACTACCTTCTCCTTCCATGCTGCTGCTGCGTCGACGAGCTGAGTCCTTTGCTTCCGCTTCCTGGCGCCGCGCGTGCGATGCTGGGTGCGTGTAAGTCATGAAGGTGCGAATTGTGAGTGTTGCAGGATGGCGCGCATACAGTCAGACTGACCGGGAGACACCTCTGCGATAGACGACTTCTGCGGATATATGCGCTTGCGAGCGTCGCCCCAGACTTCGAAATATCGCAGGCGACCAGCGGCGACCTCAGGCGACGCGCTCGAGGATCGAACGCTTTGTCGTCGTCCTGGCGACGCCCGAGGAAGGCATCAGGACACAAGTATGCAGGTACGCCTCCAAACTTCCTGTTATTCGCTCTGGGCTCCCCGTCGACCTCCTCCTCCATAGGTAGCATCCATCGGCGCGACCCAGTTTGTCGACGTCGTAGCTGCGCTTCATGTGCATGTATGCGTCGAACAGCGTTGAGCAGGCCGCTCGCTTCCGCATCTTCCGACTCTTCGCGCCCGCCTAACCCTCCTCGCTCTCTGCAGGCTACGCGCATGGATAGGTTCGTCGATGTCCTCAGCTACGTTGCGCGTTTATATGCACTGACTTGCATCGCAGTCCGGCGATGTGAGACTAGCGTCCTCGCTTCCTCGATTGGGTGGGGTTTCCCTCTGAGTCTCTGCACGCTCGTCTATCGTCGGCCCAGACTTCGCGCACGGGCCCTATGTTCCTCTCTCGGTCTCTTCTCATCGGCTGCGGACCTTCTCTGTCACCTGCGTCCTCGACGCCCATTGGCCGCCGCCCGCTGCCTCCACTCCTCGCGCCTTATCGGGTGGCGGGTGCGTCATGCGCCGTCTCCTCAGGATGAATATAGGCATGATCCTGCCTGAAATGGTGCAGCTCCCGTGGCGTGTCCCATCACAGAAGGACGATGAGATTCTATGGTCGTCTTCGACGCCTACGTACGGAATGATATAAAGCTAGCTCGACGCTCGCGCTCGACTGGTCTGTCACTTTTCGGTCCTGCTCCCCCCGTCGCTCGTCCCTGCCGTTGTCCTCCTGGCTCGCTCGCGCTCCCGTCGGTCGCCATCGCTCGGAGACCGTCACGCTCACCTGCTTGACTTCATAAACTCGGCTAGCGGATCATTTCATGGGCCTGCTTGTCTGCTCGGCTCACGACACTCTGAGAGGCATGGTACCGCGACTGGCTGTCATTTAATAACATTAGCGGCGCCGACTTCCGACGGTTGCGAAGAATGGCGCGGGCGGCGATGGCGGTTCCGCAGGGTCGAGGCGGGGTTGGTCGGGAGAGGGATGTGAAGGATCGAGGACCCTGCGAGTATGGAGCGGGCAAGGTCGAGACCTTCCGCTCAAAACGTTCTCGAGGTGAGTCCGACGCCGTCGCTCTTGGGCACGATCGATGCTGACGCACCCCGAGCGTGTTGAGGAAGAGCGAAGGACGCACTAGGACTCCCGTCTATTCCTGTCCCCTGTCTCGTCGCACAAGAGACGCGCCGTTGTGGCCGTCAATTCGCAATCATTGACAGCTGCCAAGTGTTGCCGCGGTGCTGTGTGTGCCTGCGGCGCAAGTTCGCGACTGGCCGACGGAGGCCCTCCTCTCCTCGTCCCTCCTGAGTGCGGGGTCGAGCAGGCCTCGACAAGTATCCCGGAAGAATGCCGTCGCCGTCAAGTGACTTGGGAGCTGCTAGTCCGAATGC
>WJSG01009090.1:0-31376 GCA_016618145.1 Sanghuangporus lonicericola | reverse complement strand
GCGGTGTCTCCTGCGAGTCTAGCCTCTCGAATGACCCCCATATCCAGTTTTTCACCGAGGAGATGTGCGCGCTCGCTTTCCAGCGGCCCGCAGACGGTCAGTCCGACACGGAGCCGATCCGGATGGAGCTGAACACGACGTTGCGAGTATATGCGGGGGACAAGCAGCGGCTCGAGCTCAAGGTCTCACCCGAGTTCCTCACGCTGCTTAAAACGCGTTTCGGGATGTCGTTCGCCGAGGCCCTCGTCTTCCAGATCTTCATGGAACCTAGGCTGGCGCGGACATTCCAGTACCCCATGCCCTTGCGCCCGGACATAGCAGAGCTGATACTCAACCTGGGGGATCGGGTGCCGGACACGCGCTGGTGGCGGGAGTTCTTCCGGTTCTTCAAGCATGTGCGGAGGATGGAGGTCCGTGCGCGCGATGCGCTCGCGCTGTTCCATTTCCTCAGCGGGAAGCCCGAGGACATGACGGGGTTGTGTCCTGCGGAGCGCCTGAGGCTTCAGATCGCGCAGTGTGGGATTCATTCCAAGGAGTTCGTGGAGGAGTTTACGCTCGTGGGCGTGGACTTTCGGATGCCGGACTCGGACGAGGGGGAGATCGCGCAGATGGTTGTGGACACGTTTGTGAAGCGGAAGGCGGATGGTCGTCAGGTCCCGAGGGATGTGACTTTGAGGTATCGCGGGGCACGGAGGCCTGCGTTTGAGTAGCGGGTCGTGAGCGGGCTTAAAGGCGTTGTTCGGTGTGTGGTCGTTGCGTCATCTTGAAGAGTTGAACTGTGTGTCCTTTTGAACAGGTGCTTACGAGCTTCCGACAAGTTTTGGGCATCCGCTTTCTTGTCAGTTGTAGAAGATATCCAAATCAAGATGTGGTCGAAATCTGCGAGTAGGCATGCCGATGTGTCCGCTTCCGTCAGCGAGTACGCGCACGAGCCGGCGGTCTCGTAGATGAGCACATGTCCCAGCTATTCAGGTGTCGTGAGGGAGCAGCAGCCCTTCCCGAGCTCTTGGTAAGCTTCAACGCGATCATACGTGCAGCGAGGCTGACCAGTGTGTCTTCGGCCTACAGACGACGAGGCCGCTTGGTGGGAGGGGGACATGGTGTCGAAGCCCGGGCACGCGTTGCGAATATGAACCCTCTTAATGCGCACGCACATCCTCCCTGTCATCTTGTATCGCAGCATACGGCACGTACTTTCCTCAGAGTTACTCAACGGTACGAACACAGATATCTTACACTGCTCACCGGATGTGCGCGCATTTCCGCCGTCTGGTGTAGGGAACCGGGCATGGGTGCTCTTATTTGCAAGGTCATGTTGATATATGACATCGCGCTGTATCAACGCTGGTCGAGGTCTCCCGCCTGGATAAAAATCCGCGAGTATCCTTGCAAGTTGGCTGCTGACCAGATCTTGCGCATACTGTCAGATCTGCTGGAGGCTGGCAATATGCCGCACCAGTTCAGAAGCGGAAGATGATGATGGCCTCAGTTCTGTCGTCTAATGGAAGGAACGAGGTAGCTCGTGGAACGAATGCTCCGGTAGTCGTAAGTCCGCCCACTGCCATCTTCAGGTGACCAAGTATATTCAGGCTGCCTACATACATACAGGTAGGCGTTCGGACGCAAGACGGCGACGTCAATTGTCTGCCCAGAGGGCAATGAGCAGAAGCAGAGTATATGGGTCCACAACGTCTGGAAGAAGGCTCAAAGCCGGAAGGGGAGGTCGTGCTATCGTGGAGGTAGCTGATGAACTGTTTTCAACTTTGCCAACCGGGCGTCGATCTTGTCCAGCCCCGAGCCCCACACAAACTCTGCCTCCTTTTCCACGAAATCTGGATATGCCAGACGTGCGGCGGACCAGGTGCGCTCGATAGCAGAGACGATCTCGCCAGATACCAGTGCAAGCCCACTCGGTGTTGAGCACAAAGCGATAACAGGGTCTATGATGTTCTTGACGAGATAGTGCGATGCGATATGGGGGAACGCGAGAATCGCCGCAGCATCACCGGAAACAGCTAGGCAACCTTTGTGCAGCCCGGTCCATTCCAGATGACGCAGCCACTCATGGAGGCGGGCGAGTTCTCGCTGACCCCATGCAAGCATTGCATCAGTTTGCTGGGAGTTGAGCCGTGACTGACCGGAGACAGTCGCACGAACGCAGTGTAGAAGAACGTAGACTGCCTGGGTTGTGTCTCTGAACGACCTAAAACCCTGAGAGGGGTCCCATGCAGCCATTTCCACCTCGTACATGGCTTTAGCTGATAGTCGAGGTACAAGTTAGCTTTGCCCAAGAACGTATATTGTGAAAGCTCGCACCGTGAGCCAGGGTATCATGATTGTGACGGGCTCCTTGCTCGTCATACATTAACCTGAGTGTGCTAAATGCGTGGCCGAATACGTGGCGCGATGCACGGTACTCCACCGCGTAGTGACAGAGCGTCTTGCAGGCGAGCTCCGCCAATTTCGCACTGGACTCCTTGCCGACGAAATAATGACGGAAGATGGCCTGTGTATCGTTGGCCCATCCGTCGGTGCCTTTGTCGGACCTCGCAAGCATGTGCCGGATGCCGTACGTTGCGCACAAGGGCAAGGTGATTGCATCTTCAGATAGGAGACGGTCTGGAAGATGCCAGTGTCCCCATTCTGCGTTCATGAAACAGAGTATATCGACGAAACACATGGGCACTTGTTCCGGGGGTAAGTCGGAGAAGATCACCGGCATGGAGGCCAGAAACCTTGTATCCGCGGTGGTGCAGTACGCAGTCGTAACCACCGCACGACTGAGATCACCGTGTTGCCTGTCGATCTCGTTTTGGTCCCGGCCACGCCACGTTGGCATGCTATCGTAACCACCATCATATGCAAATACACCCAGTCGGTCAAAGTGGACCCGGTGGATGTTGATCCACTCCGCCCATCGCGTCGACCATCTATAGATCACCTTACAGACAGCACGAATCACCCGCAGAGCCTCGTTGCAGATGACTCTGAGCACTGCGTAAATGGCGAAGGATGCAGGAGACCGGTAGGAGCAGTCGCTCTTGAAAACCGGTAGGAGGGTGAAGCCGATGACGAAGGTGAAGACGATAGCGACTAGGATCGACGTGATGGCAGCCACGGTGTTGTGTAATGTCCAAAGGAGGATTAGTAACCCCGCGAGGAAGAGCACGGAAGCGAGCTGAAGCAGTATGGGAAGGACGACGACTACGGTCCCGACGCGCCACTTGAGCAGCCCATTGAAACGGCACTGCCGCAGCCGAGCGCTCTCACGAGAAGTTCCTCCGACCATCGCTTCGTAGATCCACTGATTGACGAACAGGGCAAGTAATGCTGCGGCGAAGCTGAAACACCAGGCTGGAGAACCACAACGAGTTCAGCCAGACGGCAGATGCAGGGGCCTGGAATGGCGAGACAGTAGGTACAGTGGTATTGCTGGCGTTCAAGAAGGGAGGTGTGAAGGTGTAACCGTTGAGTTGCGCGGAGATCTGTTTCAGTACCGCGAGCGTGGGGTCCGAAGGGTCCGGTTGGAGGAGATGGTAGGACTCCACGTTGAACGCGGTAAGCACCGCTGAAGAGACGCCAGCCTGAGGAGTCATAAGTAAGGTGGCTCGATGCCTAAGGGGTGAGTTGACTTACATATACGAGCAGTGTATCCATCTCCTGATTCCACCGGCACAGAAGCTGGTCGTAAGACGTCTGCACTGCTTCTGCGCATTCGGTCCACACCTTCTCCTTCTGTTCGGTAGTGAACTCCTTCGATAGTTCCTCTCGGATGGCCTGTGGATGGAGATCAGTCCGAATTCGCACTACAAGTGAGATCATAGAGTAGAACTCTGACGCAGTCGCTTTATAGCGGTCAGATCGCTGGGAGTTGAGGGCCTCCTCCATCTGCCCACCACCTCTTGGGACCGAAGTCCAGTATAAAGACAGCGGCGACGGTGTTTGCGAGTGCGATTGGCGTCCGCACCACCCCTCCATGACGCTACCTATGCAGGCTCAGTCTCACAGGACGTGATACTGCGCGAGAACGTAGAAGAGGAGTTATGGGACTCGGAGGCCGTGCATGCTTGGGTGACAGTGCCGTAGGGAACGAAGACGAGAGCAATATTCGATCAAGATTCATACTCACCTCGGGAGGGGGAAAGCTCCACGTACTGATGTCGACCTCGGTCTCCGTATCGTTCTTCTCATCCTGATAGCGGTCACACATCGTCAGAGAAGTCGAGCTTGGCAAAAGCATGTGGAGACACTCACAACTTTGGTATCTCCAGCTTTCTCCGTTCCGTCTTCGACCACCGCTGCTCCAATGGCACTCTTGGGACTCGCGTGGGTATCAGTTGAACTCATGGTAGATGAAGGTCTTGATCGACTGTGCGTGAGGTTACAGTTCGCCGACTTCAGGCTGTCCGTCGGGCCTCTACTTTGGCAGGCTCCTTCAGGGGCCCAATTTCGTTGGAACTCAGATATACCCAAGGGCACGTTGCGAGGCAGTACTAATCCTGTGCTACTGCCTTGAGCGTATCGCCCGCGCCCGCGTGAGAGACACTTGAAGAAGTTCGCAGAGCATACAGACAACAGCTGCAGCCGGAACGGCGGTATTAGGAATGTCATCGAGGCCTCGCCGTACCGGTTCCATCGTCCCGCAGCTCAATCCTTTCTCCGCTGCTGCAGCGTAATCCTTGTCCTTCGAAGGGGCGATGACGTCCTCAAGATCGAACCCTCCGTATTAGTGTGAGGACAGGAGAGATAGACGCGAAGCAGCCCTATGGGGATGTACGATGGAATGAGGTCCCAGCCAGCCTGATTCAGCGACTCCGCCCTGTAGCTCATCGGAGACCGGCGGCGACCCCGACTGCCCACGTTCCCAGCCTTCTATGACTTGCCAGCGACGTAGGGACTAAGGAGACTGCATGGTATTGATGTCGTCGATGTAACAAGGAGAACGAGGAACACATAGAAATCGAGGTTTGCGATCAATGCAAGCACAGAGTGATAGAGAGCAACAGAGGGTGCACGAACAAGCTCTGGGCTAAGTGTCTTGAGTGGAGGAAGTCCGGATCTCGCATAGTAAGCGCGACCGCGAGAGGGCGCCGTCGACGGGAGATCGACGGACGTTCAAAGTGTCGGGGTGGGCCAAGAGGTGGCCTCGACAGAGCAAGACGGGTCCCCGAAGCAATGTCTTGACGTCCTAAGCCTTTGACGGGACACACCCCACGACTTGTGTACTTGCGACGGGCAGAGCGTCGACGCGAAGGAGGTGCGCGCGGGGTGATGCGGAGTCGCGCATCCTTCATGCTTCAAGTGCCGGGGATGTGGACAAATGGTCGAGGCGGTCTGCTTGCAGCGAGCCGGGGACGGCAAGTGTTCGACAGGCGGCGCAGATAGAAGTGGATGAAGCAGACGGTAGAGAAGTGCGGGTGAAAGCTGGGTGAAAGCGTCATGCGCCGGTTCGAGCAAGGAATCAGGTTGCTAGCAGGAGTCGAAATCAAGGCGAGAGGGCGGCAAGCGTGTCCAGAGCTCCGCCAACAAGGCGCGTTCCGGGCGCATCTGTCCTGGACCGCGGCGGACAAGCTCGGATAAGCAGAGAGGCGGGAGTGTAGACTTGGGCGGTGCCGAAGACAGAGCCGAGAATACGTCCGATTTCGAAGTTGCACGCAGGCGAGTCGGCATTGCCATTTTGCATCGAGGCGGCCAGCGATGCTCCCGAGACAATAGAAGGGGAAATGCAGCAATCGTAACATAGCACTCTGCTCCCACGCTCAATATCGACCATGGAAGACTGAGCATGCACAGGGATATGATAGCGTGCAGAGCCACACCGGTATTGGTCCATCATTGCGCAACGTCGAGGAATGACTGGCGTCGGCGATAATGGAAGACATAGGTGCCTGTTCCGCGGTGGAGTATCGCAATCGTGATGATCCCCGTACTTGAGCCGGGCATTCTCTACTTGGTACTCCGCCGGTGAGCGGTGTAATGGTACATTCGGGCGTCCTACGTTCCTGGGGTCGATCTCAGTACCGAACTCATGACATTGGACGCGTAAGGCTTACACGTATCGTCGAATGAGTCAGATTCCTACGCTCTGCTGCAGTCTCCGCGGCACTACCGCGCGAGCATCCCATGAATGCAACGCCCCACATCGACCTCCTTCCTTCGCCTCGTATCGAGTATCATCACGGCCCCTTGCGACTCTGCGTCATGAGCTCCGTGTCGACCGACGTTTGCAGCGGTAAGTAGCGACTGAAAGGATATAAGGATTCGTATCCAGGGCTGCGAGTCTGCAACGACTTCCTCGCCTGCGAATATACGCAAGCACCTCGAGAGCTCGAGCTACGAGCGCAATGGTTGCTGCGCCCAAGGGCGCTGATGGTGAATTGTCGGGATGCGCGTCATCGAGGGTGCACGCTCCTGAATCCCCACACCCGGGTTACTCTCGCGCAGCTTGAGACGAGACGTTTCCTGTGTGATGTTCGGACGGGCGCGCGAGGAACCCCAACATGCGTGGAAGTCGTCGTCTCCGCCATTCCCGGACTGGCCGTCGCTGTTGCAGTTCTCGCGAGCGTATGTAGTCCTTGGAGAGGTTATATTTGGTAGACCAATGTCAAGGGCGCCTCCAGCGACGTGCCGCCACGCTCAGCTGCTCCGTGGTCTTCTGGAGTCATAGAGGGAGGGAATGGTACCGGGCGGCAGCTCGAAATCACGGAGAGAAGATCGCGTGGCTTGGATGATGAGGCGATGGAAGCGAGTTGGAGATGGGTATGGGCCCAAGGAGACCTGGAGAGCTGGGAATGGCGAACATTCTGCTCATGAGAGTACAGTGTACTTCAGAACGTGGTGGGAGACCCACGTCACACCGGTCTTCGCCTACTCCTCAGCGTCGACCAAGGATCCCACATTGCAGGAGAATCGTCCCGGTGCTTGCGACGATGTTCGTACTATCCTAGCTTTGCTATTCTTCGGCGACTCAGACGTGGGCGGCCTCGAGTAGCGCGAGGGCTTATCGAGCAGATCCTCGACGTGGTGGGCCCAGCGAAGATAGCGGACGAGGCTCTTTCAGACAGTAGGTCACTCCAGCTGACTCCGTGATGAGACAGCCCTCAGCCACAACCGTGTATATGCTAGTCGAAAGTACTCACCGAAGTCCTGCGAAACGTGAGCAATGTTCCTCCTGCACTCCTGGTCGACCATTCACAGAAAAACGCATCACTTCGTGGATCTACGGGAACATGTCAGACAGTTTCTCCTCCCTCGTCGGTAGATCTTAATGACAGAGTAGTACGTACCGTGAACATCTACGATAAGCGGTCGGCCACTGACGCTCGACTACTTCATGTAGAGACCACGACCGGCGCTGAGAACTTCATGAGCCGCTGCCGCGAACACATTCTACATGAGACTGACCAATGAATTGTACGGGTTCGTCGCGCAAGATTCGGCTCAGGTTTCTGTGTACATAATCGCCATGGCCACCGATCCTCGTGTCTCCTGACGGTAGCAGTCAGAGGGGAGTCTCGCGATAGCGTGATTTCACAACAACCGAGCTCACCTCAGTTCTTCGTCGTGTCTTGCCCCGTTACGCTTCGACCCTGGACGGACGGGTAGAACGCATTCGAACGGTGCTGTGGCGATAGCACAAAAGTGCTCTTACTCGGCTCGACGGGGCCTACACTATCCAAGGTCTATCAGCCCGCGAGTCGCGGCCCCACCCGGGTCCATACAGACGTACGCAGGAGGTGAAGGGTAACTTCTTGTGCTGCCAAGAGGAAATGATTCCGCAGCCGATCTTGCCACTCGTGACTGGAACCAAGTCTATACGGCGTGGGGAGCCTCTAAACAGGGATGAAAAGAGAACAAGAATCGGCGGGCGTACCTGATCAAACGATTCTCTACTGGTGTCCCAGCGTGCCCCCGATGCTGATATGTCCTCGACTATGTGAGGGCGTTTACACCGACTCCGTGTCTGTCATCACGCCGTTGTGGCGCGACTGGGGTCAACGTGAGCAGAAATCAACACCGCGATTGAAGAGTACTAACCTCCAAATGATTCCTCGGGGGTTCGTACTGCCGTACGCCACAGGTGATGGTCGTCCGGAGTGCGGACAAGCTAAACGTGGGACAGACACGTAAGTGACGAAGTATGACGGGTAGGGAAAAGTAAAGATCTACCTATACCAGCCTGTACCTCGTTTCGCACTCTCCTGCGCAGTGCGCACTCTGCGGTCGAAAGGGAGCATAGATACACAGACAAAGACAGGCAATCGGTGCAAAGGCCCGAGATCGAGTCGGACGGACTTCGCGTGTCGTTGGTTGAACCGCGCGTACAAAGCTGCGAGCCGGCTGCTACGCAGGGTATTCCACGAGCGCAGAACGATGTTACAGCAGGTGACAGAGGACGGACGAGGCCGCGAGGAGTGGGCTCGAGGACGAGATCGTCACGGTGGGGGAGGAGGAGAGGAGCGCTCGTCCTCGGCGACGTCCGACCGACTCGGACTTGCGACCTCCTCCACAAACGTGCTCTCGCGAACGCACACATGTCGTAAGTATTCATAAGTATGTATACTGTAGCTCAACTATCTCGCCTTGTGTCGTTCTTGTCGTTCTTGCAGAGCTCTTAGTCACTTGGTTCGTCGCATTTGACAAGAAACACCGTGACCCGCGAGCGCGAAGCATCAAACCCACTGTTGGCCACACTGTGCACAACGTTCGCTACGCGGACAACTTGTATCATAAGTAAGTTCGGACGAGTCATGTTCTACTATGATTTGCTCTGACTCTTTGCGCGAAGGACCAGCGATCCTTCCATTTCTTTGAACGCATTGCTTGCAGCGAGCAGAAGATACGCATGATGGGCACGACCGACGACTCGGACGACGGCGCGAGCGTGATCGACCTCGCACCCACCCCGTCGCTTGAGACGATACCATACGTCGACTGTCGGGCGACGTAGGGCAACGCACACAGGCTTTGGCGATCATTCGGCGACTACATATTGCAAGCTGCATACGACTTCACGGATCGTGGACGTCTGGACGGCCCAAGGGAGACGAATTGCAAGCTCGAGCGACATGACACGCCTTGCACCGAATGCAACTTTACTCCAGCTGTCACTCAATCTTCACTCCTCGCTCGGTCTACTCGGGCCTTCTACGCCGCTCGTCTCTCTGACTCTCTCATGCGCAAGTGTCATGTTCATGCCCGTCAGCACGGAGCTCCCACCATGACCTGGAACGAGGACCTTCGCTCTTCAGTTCCTCGTCGTGCGCGGCTATGTGCGGGTCAAGGACCAGTTCTCCGCCCCGCCCCGTGCCTCTGACTCGCTCCGGAAACGATGCAGATGGGAGAAGGTGGCAATATATCTCATGCTGGCTAGATACTGGTGAGGACGGGCCCATCGGTTCACGTTTAGCTGGAGACAGTTACTGGGTCCGTGCAAATCGCTGCCCGCAACTTAGCTAACCGTGCATCAACGCTGTCCAAGCCTGAACACCACAGATACGGTGCATCCGGGTCTGCCGAGTGCGGGTATGCCAACCGCGCAGCAGACCACGAATCCTCCACAGCAGCAACGAGCTCTCCAGACACCATCGTGAGGCCTCCAGGCATGGACGCCAAAGCAATGAGTGGATCGATGATGTTTTTGACCAGAAAGTGGGATGCCACGTGAGGGAATGCGAGAAGGCCTGCGATATCTCCCGAAACCGCGAGACATCCTCTGTGCAGCCCCCTCCACTGCAAGTCGCGCAACCATTGACGCACCCGGGTGAGTTCATCCTGACCCCATACAAGTATTGCGTTGGTTTGTGAAGGTGAGAGCTGAGAATGGCCGGAGACTGTCTCGCGGATGCAATGCAAGAGAACGTATATGGCCATAGTCGTATCTCTGAACGAGACAAACCCCGCAGACGGATCCCATGCGGCCATCTTGGCCTCGTACATGGCTTTAACTGAAAGTCGTATAGAAGTCAGGTATAGCCCACGACTGGCGGAAACTAGCGGACGCACCGTGACAGAGGGTATCGAACGTGTGGCGAGCTCCTTGCCTTTCGTACATGGACCTTAGTGTTGCGTATGCGAGGCCAAATAGATGGTTATAGGCCTGATACTCCACCCCAAGATGACACAGCGATTTGCAAGCAAGCTCTGCCAGCCGCTCCGTCATCCTGTTACCGATAGAGAAGTGACGGAACACGACCTCTACGTCGTTATTCCATACATCTGTGCCCTTGTCGGACCTAGCGAGCATATAGCGCAGGCCGTACGACGCACATAAGGGGACGGTGATGGGATCCCCATGTGATTCAGGTAAATGCCAATGTCCCCATTCGGCTCGCATGAAGTCGAGCAAATCCGCGAAACATCTCCCAACTTGGTCCAAGGGAAGGTCGGAGAAGATCACCGGCATGGAGGATAAAAATTTGGTGTCGGCCGTAGTGATGTATGCCGTGGTCACCATGGCTCTATCGAGAGCACCGAGATGGTCGTGTATTGCGTTTCTGTCCCGACCACGCCAAGTCGGCATGTCGTCGTAGACAGTATACGCGAAATCACCCAGACGGTCGAGATGGGGCTGGCCGACACATGCCGCCCACTGCGTGGTCCATCCATAGAACACCTTGCAGCAGTGACGACTTGCCCGTAAGGCCTCGTTGCGGGTGTACCTGAGCGCCGTGTAGATGGCGAAGGAAGCAGGAGATCGATATGAGCAGTCGCTCTTGAACACCGGTAGGATGGTGAATACGAGGAAGAAAGTGAAGACGAGAGCGACTAGTAGCGACGATATAGCCGCCACGGTACTGTGCAATGTCCAAAGGAGAACCAGTAGTCCCGTGAGGAAGAGCACGGAAGCGAGCTGCAACAGTATGGGGAGGATGACGACTATCGTCCCGACGCGCCATTTCCGCAGTCCATTGTAACGGTACTGCCGCAGCCGCGCGCTCTCACGGGAGGTTCCTGGGACCAGTGCTTCATAAATCCACTGCTTGACGAAGAGGGCCAGTAACGCTGAGGCGAAGCTGAAGACCAGACTGGAGAACCACAGCGAGTTCAGCCAGACGGCAGACGCGGGGGCCTGGAACGGTGCTTGAATCAAGTCGCCAGGCCTCGCGGTATGGGTCGCGTTCATAAAGGGAGGAGTGAAGGTATACCCGTTGAGTTGCGCGGAGATCTGCTTCAGTACTGCGAGTGTGGGGTCCGTAGGATCTGGCTGGAGGAGATGGTAGGACTCCACGTTAAACGCGGTAAGCACCGCTGAAGAAACACCAGCCTGGATAGTGATGAGTATCCGCGTTGCTCGCTCGAGGCTCAGCATGTCACGCACATAAACGAGCAGTGTGTCCATTTCCTCCTTCCACCGGCCCAGAAGCTGGTCGTAAGACGTCTTCACCGCTTCAGCGCAGTCGGTCCAGACCTTCTCCTTCTGCTCGTCGAGGATACCACTCCGACGAGTCGCGTTGCGACTGCCAGATGAGGCTGATACTGGTGCGACCGCCGGATATGCGACTACGGTTATTACTCACCGCGGGAGTGGGAAAGCTCCACGTCGTAATGTCGGGTTCGGTTCCCATATCGTTCTTCTCATCCTGATAGCGGTCATACATCGTCAGACAAGTGCAGCTCACTCGCGGAAGCATGCGAAGAAACTCACAATTTGGGCCATGGCGGCATTTTCGTTGTCATATTGGACGACCTCCGCTTCACTGACACTTTTGAAACTCGTGTGGGTAGCAGAGGAACTCATGGTGTCGTCTCTCGGACGGAGGTCTTTGTGGGGCGACTGTGCATGAGATAATATGAGTAGTAGGCTCCTTCCCAGCCTAGGTGACGCTCAATACACTCCTGCACTTACTCAAGTGCACGTCGAGGCAGTACTGATCCTGTGCATGCAGCTGTGCCACTGCCTCGAGCGCATCGCGCGTAAGAGTTGCTCGAAGAAGCTCGTAGACTCCACGGCGGCACGGC
Source organism: Sanghuangporus lonicericola (assembly GCA_016618145.1). NCBI lineage: Eukaryota > Fungi > Basidiomycota > Agaricomycetes > Hymenochaetales > Hymenochaetaceae > Sanghuangporus > Sanghuangporus lonicericola. The sequence continues at coordinate 19,415 of WJSG01009090.1, read as the reverse complement.
CGGACTGCAGCAAGAGAGTTAGGCGGTGCTACGGAACTTACACAGTGCGTGTACAAACGTCGCGCAATCTGAAGCTCAACCTTTCGAGAAAATAGCCCTCAGCTCCGCCAACCGAGCATCGATGCTATCCAGCGCTGTACGCCACACAATCTGCGCATCCGCATCCGCTGAGCGTGGATATGCCAACCGCGCAGAGACCCACGTACGCTCAATGGCGGAGACGAGCTCTGCTGACACCAGCGCACGACCACCGCGCATCGAGCACAAAGTGATGAGCGGGTCAATGAGGTTCTGAACCAGGTAGTGGGACGCTATGTGAGGGAAGGCCAGAACGGCTGCAGGATCTCCCGGACCTGAGATGCACCCTTTGTGCAGTCCATTCCACTCCAATTCCCGCACCCATTTATGCAGGCGGGACAGTTGCTGCTGACCCCACGCGAGCATCGCGCTGGTCTCAGAGGGGGAGAGACGAGACTGGCCGGAGATCGTGGCGCGCACGTAGTGCAAGAGGATGAAGATTGCCTGGATAGTGTCTCTGAATGAGACGAAACCCAGCGACGGATCCCAGGCGGCCAGTTCCACCTCGTAGACCGCTTTAGCTTGCCGTCAAACATACATCAGTTCGAGGAAGCCTCTGCAATACAACGCTACGTACCATGAGCCAGGGTATCATATGTATGGCGAGCTCCCTGCCGGTCATACATGCGTTCCAGCGTCCTATAGGCCTTGCCATACAGGTTGCGATTTTCCCGGTCCTCCAGCGCGAGTTGGCAGAGCGTCTTACAGGCAAGTTCGGCCAGTTTCTCGGTGTGCTCCTCGCCAATAAAGTAATGCCGGAAGACGACCTTTACATTCGACGTCCAGCCCGGGACCCTCGGGGACCTTGCGAGGATATGTCGGAGGCCGTACACAGAGCACAAGGGTAGGGTGATCCCATCCTGATAGTGCAGTCGCTCCGGCATGTGCCAATGGCCCCATTCAGCCACCATGAAGTCGTGTATGTTTGAAAAACACAGAGCGATTTGGTCCGGATGCAAGTCAGAGAAGATCACGGGCATAGACGACAGGAATCTCTTGTCGGCCGTGGTGGAGTACGCGGTCGTGATAATACGACGATTAAGATCGCCGTGCTGCCGATAAATCTCGTTCTGGTCCCGACCACGCCAAGTCGGCATATTGTCATACTGCTCGTATCCAAAGTCGCCCAGTCGGTCAAGGGCTCGGGCGAAATTGAGCCATGCCGCCCCTTGGGTGCACCGCCTGAAAATCACCTTGCACAGCTGACGCATTGCCCGTAATACCGTGTTGCGTGTGTATCTGAGCAATGTGTAGATGGCGAAGGATGCAGGAGACCGGTAGGAGCAGTCGCTGTTGAAAACTGGTAGGAGGGTGAAGCCGATGACGAAGGTGAAGACGAGACCGACCAAGACCGATGCGATGGCAGCCACGGTATTGTGCAACGTCCAGAGGAGGACCAGTAACCCCGCCAGGAAGAGGACGGAAGCGAGCTGTAGGAGGATAGGAAGCACGACGACCACCGTCCCGACGTGCCACTTCAGCAGCCCATCGAAACGATACTGCCGCAGTCGCGCGCTCTCACGGGAGGTTCCTCCAACCATGGCTTCGTAGATCCACTGCTTGACGAACAGGGCAATTAATGCTGAGGCGAAGCTGAAGACCAGGCTGGAGAACCACAACGAGTTCAGCCAGACGGCGGATGCGGGGGCCTGGAATGGCGCCGGAGCAAGGTGGCCAGTCCCAGCAGTGGTATTGGTGGCGTTCAAGAAGGGGGGAGTGAACGTGTAACCGTTGAGCTGGGCGGATATCTGTTTCAGTACAGCGAGAGCGGGGTCCGAAGGGTCCGGTTGGAGTAGATGATAGGACTCCACGTTGAAAGCAGTCAGCACCGCGGACGAAACACCGGCCTGAATGAAGACGAAAGTGAGTCGTTTGCCGATGTTGACGTAGAGATACTACTCACATATATGAGCAGAGAGTCCATCTCCTCCTTCCACCGGCCCAGAAGCTGGTCATAAGAGGCTTTCACAGCTTCTGCAGCCTCCGACCACACCTTATCCTTCTGTTCGGTAGTAAATTCCGTCGAAAGTTCCTTTTCGATAGCCTGTGGATGGAGATCAGTACGAATAGGTGATGAAAAGGAAACACTAGAGTGGAACTGCGACGAGTCGCGTTATAACTGTCAGGCCCCGGGGCCTCCTCCATCTGCCCACCGATTCTCGTAATCGACGCCCAGTACAGATAGCGGCGATCGTGGCTGCTGATAGTGCGACCGACGGATGATGCGGGAGATGCGTTCGAGGACTCGGAGACCGCGCAAGCATGGTCACTGTTCCGCAGTGCACGAAGACGATACACAGCAGCATGCGACTAGGATCCTACTCACCTCGGGAGTGGGAAAGCTCCACGACGTGATGTCAGGCTGGGCCTCCGTCTCTATCTTCTCATTCTGATAGCGGTCATACATCATTAGAGAACTAGTCCAGGCGAAAGGATGCGGAGACACTCACTACTTGGGTAACGCCGGCTTCCTCGTTGCCATCTTGGACGAGCTCCGCTTGACTGACAGTCTTGGAACTCGTGTGGGTACCGGAGCTCATGGTTGTGGTCTCTCAGAAGTGAATACTGAGTCTTGGTCGACCGACCGTGCGTGAGGTTGCAGTCGGCCGACTCGAGGCTGTCCGTCCTCGGCCCCACGCCTCTAGTAGGCTCCTTCCCAACTTGTTGGTGATCAGTCGAGACAGTGATATTCTGGACACAACACGAGGTCAATACATCTTAGAACTCAGACATACCCGAGTGCACGTTCCGAGGCAGTACTAATCCTGTGCTACTGCCTCAGCGCATCGCGCATGAGAGACGCTTGCAGGAGTCCGCAGACCCCGCGGACAGCTACCCCAGCCAGCAAGACGGTGCTAACGACTTCGTCATTCCACCCTCCCGGTACCGGGCCCGTCATCGATCATCGATCATCCTCCAGCCTCAAACGCATGCCCGAGCGAAGAAAGCCTTCCGTCCTCGGCACAGAATCGAGAGCGGGAGACGAACGCGCCGGCCTCGGGTTTGCGTCTGGCCTTCTACCACTTGAGCAAAGCTGCAAGTCGATAGGACAGCGGCCACCCGGGCGACAGCGACTGGCGCCTCGCAGAGGGTGGAACGTGTCTCGAGGTGGTCTCAAAGCACAGGCTTCCTCCCGGGCCGTTGTGCTGGCATGATGCAGAGAGGCCGCCTCTGCGCCGGAGGGGATGTATGCGGTCTTTGGAAGGTACTGAACGGGATGGGAAACCGCTTAACCAGAGGGAAGGTGGGGAGATGATATGGATAGTGCGCGGTCCGGGAACGAAGGGAACGGGACGCACGCCATAGATGTTTCTTCGCGTTCAGGAGGAGGCCAAGCGATCGTGCGAGACGCTGAGCTCTGCCCTGCGATCTTCCCTGTGAGGCACGGTACGTGATCGAGCGCACCGGCGGATCCTTCTTGTGCTCGGAGTGAGGACTCGTATCCTCAGATCTTGACGGGCAGCATCCCAGCGGTAGTATGGAGGCGACACAACATTATCAGCGACAGCGTCTAGAGGAGACGGCGCACTGACACATACCTTCCGATCCTAAGCCAGTCCGCGTACAAGAAGTAGCCTCTACGTCGCAAGACCGACGTCGTCCCCCTTCGTTTTGCTCATCCGGTGACCTTCGACGCATGGCTGAATGTGCCTGGGTAGATAGAACCGAGGACAAGAGGGACGAGTAAGAGCCGTCCGTAAAGCTTCAAGGACTCCTACAATTATATGATCATCGTCAGCATAGAGCCTCCCACAGAGGGCCGGATATGTACCTACGAGAAGAAGGACGCTGCCTATCAATATAATTGTGAGACGGGAAGCGAGCCGCCAAGTGGATCGCGCTCCCTTCGCTTCGCCACCTTCACAGAACTCTATAAAGATGAGCGGTGGCTGAGAACGTACCGCATGATACGTTAACAGACTGTACGGCTCACGCTAGACCGTCTGCAGTCGAGTTGAGTGCGAGAGGGTCGCGCTCCTCCATCTGAACGGTGGCGAAACTAACGTATAAGTTCCAATATGGCGCTGAGGAATATCGAACGGTGGCGAAAGCATCGAGAGCGAGGCAGCTAGGTATACAGTCAAGTCAGTCGTGGAAGCGGAGGAGCAGCCTCAGCAAAGTGCAGGTGCAGTCGATGTCGACCGCCGCCACAGCGGGGCGCTTGCACTTCACCATGTCTACCACCACCTCCTCCAACTGCGAATACCACCATCGTGGTCGGCGAGCTCAGCACACATTCCCAATACACGTCTTCAGCTTCCCGCACTCTCCGCCGAACCTCAAACGGCCTCGACTGCCAGTGGAAGAGGCGTCCTCAACACCAGCGACCTCCCTCTGGAGCTCCTCCTCAACTCTCGCTCGCGAGTATCATCAAATGCTCCTTGGCGGACGGCGGATCTTGGACTTGTTTGTTGCGCTTGGTACGCCGTCACGAAACACTCGTCAGCCTTCTAGGCGAACGTCGTCTCCAACATATGGCGTTTCCCCCCTCTGCCCGCCATCTCCTCCGATGCTCTCCGTACACGCTTCCTCAAAACCCACGCCAGTGCACTCAAGCGATATCTGCCATACTACCTCGACCTCTCACTCGACATTTCGCAGTTCATGGAGCTCAACATGTCGGGCGCTTCGAAGAGCACTTTGCTGTGGACGCCCGCACTCGGCACCGGGGGCAATGGACGATGTATCTGTATGAAACACGCTAGATACATTGTGGTCATTGGCCATATTTATCCAGCATGTTTCAGGGTGAACCTCTTTGGACCCATGTAATGTGTGATTTGACTGTACCCAGTGTGTGTCTAGCCACGTATCCAGCCGTATAACTGCCAGTTATATTTTAAATGAATATGGTATGAATTTTGTCGAAACACGCTGAACAAACTTGGAATGTGATTAATGTGTGTCCATTGTGTCAGGATACACGATAAATACATGCTGGTCCCCTGGATACACACTGGTTACATTCTGAGTGTGTTCATCATGTTTCCTCAAGACACATGCTGGATTAACTTGAAATGTAATTCACAGTTACACGGCTGGATATATGGCTAAATACATGCTAATTACAATCAAGTCGCACATAAAATGTGTCCAAAATGTTTCAACTTGGGACATGCTGGACATTTATGGCCAATGATCAGAATGTACCTGGCGTGTATCCCTGATACATCGTCGATTGCCCCCGGTGCGGAATGCCTGGCCTTTGTCTCCCCTAGGCAGCCCACGATCCGACAAGTCGTATATGTGGCCTGGCCTTCTCTCTCTCGTCTTTGCATCCGAAGGCGACATGCGACAGTTCTACGACTTCCTGAGCCTCGATATCTCTGCATTGGAGGAGCTCTCTCTGGCGACTGACACATTCGAACTTCGCGGCTGCAGTCCTGGTACTACCGCTTCCCATCCCGGAGGACTTAGAGTATAGGCAGCTCCCCTCGTCTGCTCGCCGCACCTAAAGCTCCGGACTTCGCACGTCACTGGCTTACCCGCTAAAGTCTCAAGCGTGTGCCCATCGTCGGGACGCCGCAGTAGGTAATATCGACCGGGTTTGCACATGCAGCCTGTTCGTTGGAGGCCTGCAGCTCACGAGACTTTCGAGACAGACAGCCCACTCCCCTGTGTACGATGACATGCTCTGGCATTGCATGTAACACGGATGTACGTTTAGCTTTAAGTAGAGAAATATATTCAAGTTGTCTACATACACACACTCACGCAAGACGGCCGTTGCAGCAGACGCAACCCGAAGCTGCAGCCCAACAAAGTATACCCCGTCCTGACTCCGACGCTGCACCAGTGTTTGACGTTGATATTGACCTTGGCCGACTCTGCAGCGTCACGCGTCAGTGCGTTCCTACGGCACCGAGCGGCCACCATCGCCTCCGGAAGCGTGGAAGCAGCTCTTGCAAGCATAACGCAGCATGGGCACGACGAGGGAATAAGGGGGCTCGAGGGCGGCATGGCTTCCACCTGCGCGGGGGGTGTCGTCCGACTCCTCATGTGCTCCAGCACGTTCAGGAGACGTACGTCGTGCCTCTCGGAATCCCGCGACCAACGGCAGCCTTCTCGATGTCGTACCGACGTGCCAAGGTCGGGCAGGGCGGTAGATGTTGAGTGCGCCACGCCTCCGTTATGAGCAGACGGAGACTCTTCGTCCTGAAGGCCACGTCGTGCTTGTGCTGGGCTCCCGCGGGCCACGCGAAATCGTTATGGACGCGATCTTCGCGACGTCTGTGACACAGGACGGCCCCGGCGGGCATCCTTCGATGGAGGATGGCGCCCAAAGCTCGCATAGCAAGGGAGAGGGCGGCGGGTGCCATCCACGGAAGATCGCCGGATGTCCTAAGCGTACGGGCGGGCCAAGAGGTCGTGGGCTCGAGAGCGAGACGGGCCCCCGCACTCGAGTAACATACGCGGTACCGCCCGATACAAAGTATTGACCTCCCGAGCATTTGGAGAGACATGCCCAACGCCGGCGAGACATGCCGGCGCCGACGAGACATGCCCAACGCCGACGCGACATGCCCATCGCCTTCGGATAGGTTGCGGGACGGGCAGAGTGTCGGCGGGAAAGGGAAGCACGGGATGATGCGAGTTGCATAGACAAGTGCCGGGGAGGTGCGCAAATGGTGGAGGACTGCGCGGAGCAACCCGCACAGTCCGCTTGCAGCTAGCGAAGGCCGAGTACCAGTGGTGGTCCACCTCGAGAAGTAGGGAAGTAAGGGCGAAGAGGTCAGCGTGGAACCGTCGCGCGCCGGTGTCGAGCAAGGAAAATATCGTAGTCAATTCTTAGCAGGAGTCGAGTGTCGGGGACGACGATGGCGCTGGTCGGATGGGCAAGGAGCGGCGCCACAGAGGCTGGAGCGTAGACCTGGGCGGCACCAGGGCGAGTGCACAGTGCATTTCCATATGTGCCCGTCCTGACTCCTGCGTGGCAGGCGACAACATCTCCATTCCGTTTCAAGGAGCTGCGATGTCCCTACCGAGCGGCTTCTTCGTAATGCAGCAAGTGTGTGAGGTTGAGCGTCGCGAGAGGAAGTAATGATAACGTGCCCAGTCATACCGCTGCTTGGGGCCATCATTGCGTGATTTGTAGAGATGGAATGGCATCCGATAGAGGAGGGCAGAGGTGACTGTGTGACTGTGCCGCGTGGGACCTTGCAGAGGGTTTCGGGGCTGTGGGTCGTTATGCTCCTCGTCCTTGTTCGGCGCTCTCTCTCTGCTGGACTTCCTCTCGGTGTACCTGCCCTACGATCCTATTGTCGATCAGTACAGAAGTCGATAGAATGCAAGCACGATGCTTACATGTAGCGCCGAGATTGTGAGATGCTGCAGCAATCTCAGTCCGTACTGCCGCGCGAGCTTCCTCCCTCCTTCCTCCCTCGCGATCGGAAATATCTGGCCCGGTCCATTGGCAGGCTGTCGGTCGTCGGTCGAGCGTCCGGTGTGTGATGCCTCCCCGGGAATGCGTTCGGCCGGAGATGCCTCCGCTGGATGAGAATCTCAGTCCTTCGGTGGCGGGAGGAGCCTTGACATGGCGAGAGTCAGAAACACGCTCTCGTGGTAGCTCCCATCTCGCATTCCACCTGTACCACGCTCCGGCTGCGCGCTGGTCTCTGTTCTCGTAACTCCTGCTCTAGAAGAGGTGCTTGCGCGCTACTCCGCGGCGTGAAACGACTATGTCTTCTGTCGTGCCCGCACCGTTGTGCGGGGGAGGTATTCGCAGTCTCCGCGATGCTTGGACGCGCCTTCGCTTTGCAGGTATTGCGAACCGGACAGAAAGCGCCTCGACAGCGTGCCGGCATGCTGCTCGGTCGTCCTGACACTCGGACCGCGGGAGGGAATGGGATGGACGGCTCAGGACGATGAAAATCGTGTGGCTTGACTGGCGAGGGGATGGTAGCGAGCTGGAGATGAATATAAGCCCGTGAAGAGCTAGGCTTGCGAGAACGTGCTCACCAAGCGTTGACGTCAGACCGCGGCGAACTACACATGCCACACCGCGTTGCGCCTGCCCGTCAGCGGCTGGCGCTGCGATCGAAGACCGATGCGATCCGTTCGAGGACAAGCGTCTGAGGGACTGGTGCTTGTAAACGGTTTGAGCTCTTGAAGCTTCACAACTCCTTTTTAGCCCTCCCTTTCGGCGGCCGTACAAAGCATGCAGGTTCACTGAGAGACGTCTGCAGAGGGCACGGGCCCAACAGATACGGCTGATCAGGTACGACACGCTACCTTGCTCCGAGGACGTCCTGTCTGATGAGCATTCAGCCACAACCGTATATATGCTGGTCGAGAGTACTCACCACGGTCCTGCGAAACTCGACCAAGTCTCGCCAGCGCGATGAAGACTCACAGGATAGCGCGTATCGGCGAGGAGTCAGCAAGGGCTTCATGCGCTACTCTTCGATCATGCACAGCGCGGGACCGGACGGATCTGTGAGATTCAAGTGTTGAGAGATCACTCGCCATCCTGGTGATGGCAGAGTACGTACGATGTCGCTTCAAGATGCAACAGAATGGGCAACAATCCCTCGGCCACTCTCACGCTCGAGGACTTCGTTTAGTTTGCGGTGCTCAAGGGCGATCTAGCCCGGGGCCGAAGCTGAGAATGTATCAGCCGCTGTAGTGACAGGTTGGTACCGTGGTAAGCGATACTCCCAGAATGATCGAACGAATTGCCGTTCAGTTTTAGCCGCCATGGCCAGCGGTCCTCGAATCTCCTGACAGTCATAGTCAGATGGGAATATCAAGATAGCGTGTTACAAAAACTAAGCTCACCTCGATTCTTGGCTGTGCTTTGGCGGCTACGCTTCGATCCTGAAAGGACGGGTAGAACGCATCTGAATGGCGCTGTGGCGATCGCCAAAAAGTGCTGATACTAAGCTCGACGAGCTTCGGACTGACTGCGGTCTAGAGTCCGTCAGCCTGCAGACGCAGCCACAGCCGGTGCACGGGGACGTACGCAGGAGGTGAAGGTAAATCCTTGCGCTCCAAACAGGCAGGCCAATTTCGACGCTTGCGACTGAAACCGAGGCATGCTATACGGCGGGCAGAACCATTGAGTGGAGATAGAAAGAGAGCGTGAATCGGCGGGCGTACCTTTCAGAGGATCATCTGCTAACTTCCCAGCGTGCTCGCGATGCTGATGTGTATCGACGATGTGAGAACGTTCACACCGACTCCAGGCCGATGTGGCGCAGCTGTGGTGAACATGAGCAGCGATCAGAAACACGATCGAGGAAGACTAACCTCCAATATTGACATTACTGAGCCTCGGGACTACCAACTCCTTACGATTCCGTACGCCACAGGTCATCGATGGTCGTCCGGATGAGCTGAACGGGGAGACTCGACGTGTAAGTGGGTGCCGATTGCGAAGGAATGACGATCTATACCTGAATCCCAGTGTAGACAGCGTGCATTTCCTGCGCAAGTCGCCGTCAAAGGGGATCCGGAGCCTCGATCTGCATGATCGGTGCCAGGGACCAACATCCGTCGGACGAACTTCGTGTGTCGTTGCTTAACCATGCGGGCAGAGATGCGTTCTCGATCCGGCCACTGTATGGAGTGTGCAGAAAGCTCAGATTGGGATAAGAGAACGACGGGATGAGGAGGAGTAGTGAGATCGTGGCGGGAGGAGGAGGAGGAGGAGAGGACCAGCTGCCGGAACAGTACCTTGGGCGCTCCATCCCGGCAAAGTCCGACGATGCTCTGAACGGCGCACATCGTCTGCTGCATGCCACGTGTCTTCGCTGGATACGTTTCTCATCCAGCCTCCTTCCGTCCGACTTCAGCTCTTAACCACCTGGCTTCCGGACCCTGAGGCGATCTAACCACGGCCGCCAACCATCAAACCCATTGGCCGCACAACCTTCGCAACGCATGTCAGGACATAAAGGGGCCGACATGGTGAACTTGGATCGACTAATATAGCACTTACGTCCTCATGTGAGTTGATCTGACTCTCTTCGTGAAAGAATAGCGACCCTTGCATTGTATTGCAATGCCGACGGCGGGCGGGCGCATCATGATTGGCACTACCGACGACCGCCGTCCTCGCACCCGCGTACTGCCCTGTGCTACACGGCGGACCCATACTCGCTTGCAAAGATATGACGTTACAGGAACTAAACCCCAAGCCAACGACTCTCGGGCGACCTTGGTCAACGCACGCACTGGCAGGCTTTTGGCGACCATCCTTGGCGACTATGCTCGCAAGCTCAGGCGAAACGAGACGCTCTGCACAACCGAAGGCTTTACTGCAGCTGCTTGGTGCTATGTCATGTTCTTGCTGTCTCGCTCGGTCTGCTCGGGACGCGCCTCACATGTCCGAGGCCCTTCGTCAAGTCCGTCCTCGCCCCCGCGGTTGGCAGCGACAATCATTCTGAAGCTCGTCCGCAGGGAACTCCGATATGTGGGGATGACTGCTGTCTGCTTGCTCGTCTGAGTGCATTTGGCTCTGTGTCAGGCACCAGCCTCCGCCCCATGGCTCCGACTCGCTCCGGAAATGTTGGAACAAAAGGCTTCATGCTGTCTAGGTATGTACTTACTTACTGGTGAGGGCGCGCCGCTGAATCCCACTGCGGTTCGCGCCCATGTATAGCGCTTACTGGCACCTCTGATGCATACGCACATCTCGAGCTACAGTACATAGTGCATTCCATCCCATCCATCATACTTACAGGTGGGCGCTTTTGCTTCCTTTTGGCTTCCCATACGAGGTCGTCGCACATGCGTGCCGCGCTGGACGCCGCTCATCCGCTCACGACTTCTTCCGCCGAATGGGCGCGTTCCTCGGCCGCTGCATGCCTCCCGCTCCGAAACACAATATGCTCGCCGCCTGCTGTAGTCCGAAAGCTCGGAGCCTGCATGCGTAGCAACTAGGCTAGTCGTCGGGCGCGCATGCGGGTCGGCATCCTTCGACATCAGTGCTTCCAGGAGCACACCGGCGCAGCATGACGGAGCGCCTTGCTTCGTCCCGTAGGATGTCCTGCATGCCTGTTCCGTAGTTGCCCCGCTTTCTCGGTGTATAGCATGAGCGCATCTCTGATGCGATGTCGCGACGTGCGAACGGAGGTGAGAAGGCAGGACTCGACTCGAATATAGTGCGAGCTGTGGGGGATGTCGATTCGTAGTGTAGTCCGGGCGTCGCTCGTTGTCCCGAGCCGTACAATAGCTGTATTCAGGTCCGGCGGGCTGCCGCGCTCGTCGCTCGGACCCCGTGACTCGTTCTCACTCACAAATCGAGGAGTCCTTCCCGTCCATGACTATCTATGTTGTTGCCGCCACACGCGCCACATCCCCGCCTCTGGATCACGCATGAGAGAGCACCCGTCCGGGACCTGCGTGCTGCAGTCACAAGGCCACCGTCGATGCGCTCGATGGTCCGTTACCACCAATCCGTCGCTCCGTGCAGGCGTACAGCGATGAGGCGACTGCAAGCCTCGAAAGTGTGCGGATGTCGTGCCCGGGGTGCCCGAGACGATGTACGAAGCGGCGCCAGTGAACGAGGGGAGCGATCCGTGGGGCGCATGCCCCCGGAACGTCGAGACTTTCATCCTTGCGAGTTGCCGAGTAGTAGGCGGGGGCAGAATGCGGCGGGCATCATGCCGCCTGCGTCTGTGTGTGCAGGCCGATTGGCTTGTAGATCAGTTCTGTCTAGGTATCGCCGCTGACGCCGCCCTCGACAGAGAGACGAGTCGCATCTACAGAACACTGAGCGCGTTGGATTCCGAGAGTGCAAGAATCCTGACGCCTCGCGGCTCATAGCGACAAGTCGACTTCGAATCGCCGCATCCCGAGCGCATTTTATGCTGAACTCCGGTCGCACGGAAGTATGGTGCGGCGAGCGTCCATGCTACTGCTATAAAGTGAGCTAGAGGCATATGTTTTGCGTTGTTGTCTGCGTCGCTTACTGCGGCGTGCCATTGCAGATTTCGACGCTATAAGGGCAGACGGACGCCTCGGGCACTACTCCGTGTCCCATTCCAACCTTCGCGCCCTCGCCTCGCGCTCTCGCCTCCCGCCCTCGCCCCCCGCCCTCGCCCCCCGCCTCATGGGCGCGCTCCCTTCGCACTGATCCTTCATGAAGCAGCGGCGTCCGCACGCGACTTGCTGGCCTGCTAGCAAGATGTAGTCCGCGAATACTGGACAAAAGGCCTCTGCAGAGTGCCTTCCGTGCCTCCTCCTTGGACAGTTCCTGTCCCGTAGGGATGTTCGCAGTCCATCCCTTGCGCATCTCCTCATCCCTCCGCATCCTCTTCTAGGTATCATGGAGGTGCGTATAAAATCTGCTCTCGTTTTTCCAGTCTACTCACTTCAACACACCTTCCCTCCTCCTCACTGATCATACACATCCCCCTGTTCATACTTTCCATACCATCTCTCTTTCCGCATAAACACCTTGCTTCACCATGTCTACGACCGGAAAAGCATCTAGACCTACACCTGCTACCCCTGCCACTTGTGCATGCACTCCAGCAAGTGAGATATAATCCTTCATTAACTGCCTTCAAGGACCTATACTAAATCATTACCGTACCCCCAGATGGCTCGGTAAACTGCAAGAATCCAAAGTGTCCATTTCATGCAAAGGTCCCTGCTACCACAAGCCTGACATCCACACATGTTAGCACAGCGACCACATCGACGACAACTACTCCTGCATCGACCACAACTTCCGCTGCGTCGACCCCAACTCCCGCTGCGTCGACCACAACTACCCCTGCAGCGACCACAACTACCACTGCAGCTACTAGTACTCGGTCTCCTGCTAAGACTGCTACCAAGGCACAGGTGAACAAACCTGCAACTTAGATCTTGCTGTGGCATTACAAGATGTGTGGTACATGTAGTGACTGTAGAACCCACAGTCACGAAGTCCAGCATTTGTAAAGTGTACTTGTACCCCTAGTCTGAGCGTGTTTTGTCGTGATGTACTTGTAGTATACTATGCATAGACCATGACTCATTCTCAAGCAGTATCGGGAGACACTTTTCAGTGTCTATCACAATTTGTGGAGGGCTTTGTTGAGGAGTGAGGGAGGCTAAGCAAGCAAGCCCACCTTGTGCCTGTTGGTATGTCCACTTTGGGATTTTGTCTTCAAATTCTTCTATTCTCTCATCACAGCATGCACTTGCTCCTGCTGTTCTGTACATTTTACATGTTATGGGTCTGTGTGAAATCCATTGCGTTTCACCTTTTCTATATCTTCAGTCACTGTGTTTCTGCTCAAATAGAACGAGTCAGGATACGCAGGGCTTCCAGGGATCGCACACATCGTACAGGTGAAAGCGCAACGTAGCACGGTGTCTGTCGGGAAGTTGTACAAATAGAACTTACATGTGTTCGACCCGAAGGAGAACAAGTTAAAAGACCCTGCGCAGTACGTCTAGAACATGCGTTCAATTCGAAGACGATCAGGTTGCTCAAGGGGTTGAGCGTCGGGAGGCCGCACAAGGCGAGAGACTTGAGCGCGAGATGTCATAGACGCAGGTAGCGCAGCGTGGGTGTCGAATAGCCGCCTGTTCTACCTTCGTCTCTGCCACATCGCGCTGCACCGACGCCATGTTCTGTCTATGCTGGGCTTTTAATATGCATCTCACTAGGGCCTGCAGGACTGAGCGACATCTGCCTCTCATCATCATGCGTCGCGCGCCGCCCTCTCTGGAGCTCGTACTCGTCCTCCACCGTCTTGCACATCGCCGCTATTGCCTCGCCTCGTCCAAATGATCTCACTGCTTGACATCTTTCGCTGCCACGCGGGCCTTGAAACCCGGCTGAATTGTTGTTGACCTTGCTGCAGGAGGATGGGCCTCGGGCCAGGGAGAAGAAGGGCCAGATACGCGGCAGAATCTTGAGGTGACGTTCTGGGTTGTTTGCGTCCAGGTACGTATGTCTCTCCATCCGTGTAGAGCTGACCATTCTGTGCCAGGGCTTGGATGACTTTCCTCTGCACGTGTCTGGTCGCACAAAGCCAAAGCCACACCCTGTACGGCTCGCGATCACCTCCCTCATCGAAGGTCTCAAGTGCATTGACCTCTGCGATAGAGAGGGTTCAGAGGGGGACAGCGCGATGGACGGGAGTAGTCAGATGTTCACTTCATGTTGTGTTGATTTATAGTACTTTGGCTGGAAATCGAGCTCAAGTTGTATCAAGTTAACCCTTCGTGCGATTTCACATAATTTACAGTGTGCATGATCATGGTGAAGAGCGCGTTAGCATCGAACTTTCGGGACAACAATGCAGCTGCAATCATGCGACGGGCGACGTGTTGTGCGACGTTGGGCTACGAGCGGATACTTAAGTACTCCCGCCCAGCAGGCGTATATCACCAAGATCGGACATGTGGGCAACCGGATGCAAAGTCGTCATCGGTCGTTGTTCGACTTCACATCGCCCAGGCCGTACTACCCCCGGTTCTGCTGCACGCATCTAGGGGGTCAAACGACCATCCCTATGCCACGTCGTATACCCTGTTCGAATCTTGGAGTTCCAGTGTCGTACAAGCAGTATCCTAACTGTTCTATTTAGGCATTTACGCAGTGAGTGTCTTGTCTGCTATGTTTACATATGTAAGCATGCATGTATCGCTCACCTCAGTCCCGTGTACATGCCACATGCATGCTGACATCAGGAAAAATATAGTTGTGTCGAGAGACCTCTCGAGCCTCTCGAGCAGTGATATCCCGATACACAAGTCCCCCATCGGGGAGCACTTGATAGCCGCGTGCAGAGCCTCCCGAGCACTCTCAAGCACCTGCCGGGACGTCCGTATCCCACATACCTACCACCTTGCACACAGACCACAGACAGATAATATCATCAAAAACAATATATTGATGTCTATTGAACGATACATGACTACTACATAGCGGTACAAGACACCGATATCTAAGCGCTAGCCACCAGCTACGGGTAGAGTCATCAGGCGGTGAAGAAAGCAGGTGGGCGTAGCAGACAGAGGAGACAGGCAGACAAGAGGGAGAGGCGAACAAGCGAGCAGCGGCCAAGTGAGCAAGATGGAAACAGCGAGGGGGCGAGCAAGCGGGCGAGCGAACAACAGCTGGGCGAGCAAGATGGAGATGATGTTGAGCGAGTCGGTGACAGCGGGTGGACAAGACAAGGACAGACGGGCAGGCAAGCATACGGGCAAGCAGACGGGCAAGCAGGCGGGCAAGCGGGCGGGCAAGCAGGCGGGCAAGCGGGCGGGCAAGCAGGCGGGCAAGGTGAGGAGGCGGAGACAAATTGGCGTGCGTGGCAAGGAGATCAGTGGGCGGGGCAGTGCGCAAGCAGACAGAGTGAGCAGGACATCAACCAAGTAGGTGGGTTTGCATAGCTGCGCGATGGAAGAAGGCGGAGTAAGGCGGCTGAGAGGGGCAGGAGGTCAAAAGACTTGCACTGTTCTCCTGGCCACGGCCCCGATGATCTTGCAGTAGCTCCTACTTCATAGGGACATGGCTGAGTTCTGATGACAGCTTGCGTGAGCTGGGAGGCTTGAAGCTTGAAGCTTGAAGCTTTGAGGTGACGGCAGGTGCATACGGAGGGAGAGAGAACGGAGAGGGAGAGACGAAAAATGCCAGCGTCACAGCATCACGTGTCAGTTTAGGGCAGGTCGAGGAAGACTTAGGAACTCTCACCACCGCCCTGTTCTCTTCAGGTAAGGCTGCATATGAGTAATTCAGCCTGGACAGGCTGAACAACGCATCTCTCAGCATGTTTCCTGCATCAAGGGCATCAGGCAAACTGAATTTCGACATGGTAACACTCCCGCTGTAGGAAGCCCGTGCAGTGAGCGCTAGGGAGGTCTCCGTGGCTATGCAGGAGGCTCGAGAGCCTCCCGAGCTTCGCAGGAGGCTCCTGAGATATAGGTTTTTCCTGATGGATTGAGGTGAGCTCCCAGTCATCTTTCCCTGTTTTGTATGCTTATGCCTGTGTAGTCATTGCTTCATGAATCATAAGTACTTGATACATCATCAGTTCCACATACATGTGTCCTGACTGAGTTATTGCTTCACAGGTTACTAGCAGATGATACCTGTGTCTGCCACAAACCAAATTTGGGTGGTTACCGTGATGGCGTGTAGGTGTCTAAACAGCTGCAGATGTGATAAGTACGTACCATGAGTCGTCGCGAGTGGAACGGGTGAGCCCTGAGTACTGAGGACCCACTAGAGCATTTAAGGAATAATACGGGGCGCATCCTGGGGCTCCGTGCCCTGGCCCCTTACATAAACCTGTCCCAAAGACTTGGGGGGGAATGGCAGGTATGGGGCTAGATGCTGGAGTGGTGTAAGACACACACTGCATCTTACTCAGCTACTGACTGGGTTCCCATATGTATATCTTGCTTTTGGCACCTCTTGTTGCTTCACTCTCTCTTATGCAAAGCAACAAAAATACAATACTTACAGCTTGTGCTCCCACATGTAGACTCTTTCTTACGCGAAGCAATGAAGACATTCTTTGCCTGTTACTTCTAGGTCTGCCTTCAGTGTAAGCCATACCAGGCTTACAGGTGGACGGGGCGGGTGACTAGAAGGGTTCATCCGAAGGATTGGATGTGATTAGGACCAGTACATGGCCAGATGCGCCGATGGACCAAGTGCAAAACACGCCGATGCGCCAGACCAGTCGCACAATGGTAATGCGTAGGCGAGGATAGGCACAATGTTAGGCTATCAAAGTTATCATGCATAGTGGTTGTGCGTACGGGTTAAGCAAGGTGCAGCCCGAGGTCGAGCTAGCCCAGGTGCAAAGCGCTGTGGGCATTTGAGTACCAAAAGTGGAAGGAGGAGAACCTGCACATGACACGAAAAATGCAGCAACTGGCGCTTCAGCTTGTCTGGACTTTGCTTCACAAAAAACTTCAACAAGCTGTGCTCCTCTGCTGAGTCTGTTCTGAGTCTTTGCATCCACTATGCTCTCCTGGGCTGGCTGCTCTGGCTATTGTACTGCACAAGCTACCTTGGGTACTCACCTGGTGTATCTAGCACTGGCCTCATGCACTTGGACTTGCCCACTGCCATGCCTGCAACTCCTGACTCACATTGATGTTGATCAGAATGATTTGTTGGCAGTCCATGGGCCTAGACATTGTCAAGTTCATGATTGCAGTCGGTAGCATGAGAATATAGGGTGCGATGAAAGTTGATATGTAGTAAGCAGTATCTGCAGGGTCAACTATCCTGCTCCTAATCTTGCCAGCAGACTCTCCTCTGTACTGCACAAAACCATATCTTTATCCTACAGGGCATCCACTGCAGTCTGCCTCCACCAGTCGCCAATACTGTACCATTTAAATCTATTCAACCAGGGGTGTGACCTGTGACCGGTGGGTTTGGGTTCGACCATTCGACCAACCGGCCGGACGAGCGTGACATCCGGTCAAATTTCGACCAAACTAGGGCGCTGCCGCCAAAGGCGGTAAGCGCCCGGACGAGATATCCGACCACTCGCCCGGTGACCTGTGACAGAGGCCCAAAATTCGACCATTTTGGGCCCCTGTGACGCGTGACTGGTTGAATAGATTTAAATGGTACAGTATGTATGCACATTCTCATCTGTACGGCATGCATCTACCTGACCTGGTTACCTGCAGATGGAACCACTCGCTGGCGCACTTAGATGATGGTGAGTGTCCTTATTGTAGCCTATCTGTCCTTCATTCGATCCTACTATACATTGTATTGGTTGATCATTTGCTTCCGCCTGACTCCGGTTCCGTACCTTCTTTACTTATGTCTTGGCTACTCCTCTCCGGACTTTTGGACTTTACTATATAAGCCTCCTTGTAGCCACGTTTAGACTTCAGTTCTGATATCTCGTTACACTCCCCGTTATGACTCTGAGCTCAATCTATTCTGTTCGCTTTCTCTCAACGTCCGATTCTTCTGACCGGACTTCTGACCTCCGACCTCCAACCTCCGACTCCAACTCCGACTTCTGCTTGACTTCGTACCTCTGGCTTGACCTCTCTCTTGCTTAGTATTATCTCTTGCTTATCTTCTTACTCGTTGCTTGCTCCGGTATAAACCCCGGTTCTCTTGTCTATCCAAAATTGAAGACCTTCGTGGATCCTCAAGGCATTGATCAATAGCTTCACCGAAGTCTTCATTCCTCGCATGCATCGCTCCGGACTTCGTAACTCTGTAACTCTGTCTGGACTTCCATCGGACTCCGTCCTGGCGCACACGGTCTTAACACCCCCGCCTTCTCTCTCTCGTCCTTGCTCGTCTGCTCGTCCGCCCGCCGTCGCCAGTAACGGCCCCAGCCCACCCTCGCTCTCGCGCTCATCAAGACACCGAGCCGTTACATGATGGCCACTACTTACTAAGAGACAATGATATCGCATCCTGCCAGCTACATGGGTAATATTCCAGGCAAGGCGCCGCAAGGGCCTACGGAGAACATGCCAGACCAACCATTGCTTTCAGCTCTGCCAACCGAGAATCTATACAGTCCATCCCCGAGGCCCACACAAATCCTATACTCGCATCCACCCGGTCTGGATATGCGAGCTGTGCGGCAGACCAGGCATGCTCAATGGTTGAGACAAGCTCTCCGGATACCAGCGCACAACCACCCGGCATTGAGCACAATGATATAAGCGGCTTGATGATCATCTTGATGAGCCAGTGCGCTGCAATGTGGGGGAACGCGAGGACGGCTGCAGCATCTGTAGACCTTGTGACACAACCCTTGTGCAGCCCGGTCCATTGCAGACCGCGCAACCATCCATCCACGCGGGTGAGTTCGTGCTGACCCCATGCAAGGATCGCATCAGTCTGCGAGGAGGTGAGACGAGATCGACCAGATATCGTCGCACGAATGATGTGCAGAAGCACGGAGACCGCCTTCATCGTATCTCTGTACGACACCCACCCCTGAGAGGGGTCCCACGCAGCCATTATCGCCTCGTACATGGCTTTGGCTGATGATCCAGACTTGAGTCAGTTGTTCCCGCTAACAAGTCGCATAAATACGCACCGTGGGCTAGAGTATCGTATGTGTGGCGAGCTCCTTGTTTGTCGTACATCGACTTGAGAGTCTTGCGTGCAAGGCCAAACGCAAGGCGGTATTCACGATCCTGCACAGCGTAGTGACAGAGAGTTTTGCACGCGAGCTCCGCCAACTTCTCCGTTGACTCGTTGCCGATGAAATAATGGCGAAAGACGATTTTTGCATCGTTGAGCCACCAGTCGGCACCCCTGTCGGTACGCGCAAGCATATATCGGATCCCATACGTTGCGCATAAGGGTAATGTGACTCCATCTTCCAGCAGTAGGCGATCAGGAAGATGCCAGTGTCCCCATTCCGCCTCCATGAAGTCGAGTA
>WJSG01009065.1:0-11711 GCA_016618145.1 Sanghuangporus lonicericola | reverse complement strand
CTACGTACACGTCCGTAAGGATACGTACATCATGTCAGTCCATCGTGGCCACCTATCATACAGCCTGTCCATATGATACTCGCACTTCCGCACGCATATCTCGCAGCTCATACTGCCACCAGTCGGAATCTATCACCCCAGGTGACAGATGCACCGACCGCTCGCGTACATGCTCGTGCGAGCCCCGCGGACTTGCAGCGAACCTCCGTAACGCGCCAATGACCGGACCTGCCAGTGGGGTCCCCGGTCTCTCGACCGCCACCTCGACCGCATGGTCGTGCCCGACCGTGACACGGACGGTGCTCGTCGGGCTCGAGGTGATCCATCGCGGCGAAGTTGTCGGTGTGACGCTAGGGTTGCGGAGTGTCAGGCCCGAGAGGCCTGACTCGGAGCAGGACGCGGCAGAGAATGAGGAGAATGCCCCAGGTGTCCTTGGAGGGGGAGACATGTCGAGCATCGCGTCTGGGGTCGGGGTGTTGTTGCCTGTGGTGGGGATATCGCGGATGTTGGTAAGCAGGGGGTCTTGTACTCCTGTGTAGTATGCGTGGCGGATGTTGAGCAGGAGGCGCGTGCAATTCGTAATGCTGAGCGCGAGAGCGAAGGCGACTGGGATCTGGTAGAGACCAAGCTGCATGCACATCCCAGATGGTCAGAGCCAATGTCAACGGCCCTACAGGGAGGAGGACTCACATCGCACGCGAGCCATATAATTGAGCACGCAAGGTACGAGGCGAATATTCTGGCGCCCGCAGCCGCAGTCAACACCGACTTCTCTTCTTCTGAAGAAGCCAGCAAAAGAACTCACGCGAGAAAGTTGAGGAGCGAGTACCTGTAGATCATGTCGAGAAGGCCATCGTAGCTATAAGCCCATCTCCAGCTGGAGTTTGGAGAGGCGCCAGCGCATCCTCGGTAGAGGAAGAGCAGAAGCAATAGCGCGTTGTATGCGAGGATTGGCACCCAGAGTAGGGGGAAAGGCGAACCGATCTGCGTCATTACGCAGTACTCGACACCGGGTATTCCGTGTGCTTTTGCTATTCCAAGCTGTGGTCAGGCCGACTTCCAGTGACGAAGGTCAGATCTCGCACCTTCGAAGGTCTCGAAGGAGATCGTGAGGATTGTCATAACGGCGGCTGCCTCGCCGAGGTAGCATACGGACATGAGTGCCAGGACCCAACGATTCTTGTTGTATACCACGTATATCCAGAGAAGCAATACAGCTGCGTTTTGAAGGTCAGGCGTCGGACTCTCGGCTGGGCCAGGGTGAACGAACTCGCCTTCCGAGGTGAACAGCACCGCGCAGTATCCCCAAGTTTCCCAATAGAACCAAAATTCGCAACTTGCGTGATTGGGCTTCAGCAAGTCATCTCGCGAAGACGAAGGCAGGCTCACAACTGTTAGNTCATCTCGCGAAGACGAAGGCAGGCTCACAACTGTTAGTAGTCGCCGCTGTCAGACGCATAGACTGCTGTCATGCATGTCGTACTCACTTGGTCATTGATGACGGTGGAGTTCAACGCTAAGGCACAGGATTGAATGGCGAGCATTGAGTGATCACACGCGGGGAGCGAAGCGGTGGGAGAAGGCTCACCATATACTTGGAATCTGCAGCGGATCAGCTTACGAGACCGCTCCGTGAAGCGGTAGAACTCACAGTATACAAAATATGCCGAAGTAGCGATGCTACAACAAGCGGGAGATGCGAGGCATTTGAGCGGCTCTCGCGAGGGACAGAGGCAAGCCACGGACGCACCCAAAGAAATGCTAGCTTGATGACCGACCACCGCTTCTTCTGCACACGACAGTCAGAAGCCGCCGCAGATCCCGCCTGCCAACTGGAAACATGCACTCACCCAGATCAGCTCCACTTCGTGTTCGAGACATATGACTGTCAATCGGACGTCGGGGCATGAGGACGTGCGGAGCTCATAATAGCGAAGGATGGACTGACCGTAATCGTAGACGACTATCGTGGCAGCGACAACTAGCCGTATGGCGTCAACGTCTGCCAGGTGCCCTCACAACAGAGTACGACACTCACATGAGGTTAACTGCGTTAATCGGACATCGCGCACAGCTGTGATGAACTCTGCGATGACTGTCGTGGCCAGACCGGGCTGACCACTCATGGGCGCAGAAGGGCGTAATAGCGTAGAGGGGCGACGGGGGCGGGGAGTTGTGAAGAGCGTCGGGTAGAGCGGGGAAATCAGCCGCGAGGGCGTGGAGGCCCTATAAAGGAGCTGCCAGAAGGGAAGGCAGGAAGCGTCGGGCCAAGGGAGGGTATTCTTCGCGCATCGAAACTCAATGTGGCGGCCCAGCAGCTGCCGTAAACGCAGACTTCCATGCCGATGTCGCAGGGCAAGGGCCACTATGCGCGTCCACAGAAGCCTTGCATGCAGACGACGCTCATAGCCTCATACCAACTGTCGCAAGCCGAGCGTCCGTACCTCACAACATACAGTCTGCAGAAGGTGTCCAGAAGGTAAGTGTCACCTGGACATTGCACGAACCGACTACACTCGCCTTGGGAACCTGCTAACGGCAGTTTGCGAGAGGCGATAGCGACCGCGGTCACGCACTAGCTTGTGGGACTTTACGCCAGAAAAACGCCGCTTCGCACAGATTTCCACGGTAGGCCGACGACGGTGCGACGCTGGACTACCAAAAATCGCTGGAGAAGTAGTGACTCCATGGCGAACATACCCGTGATGTGGCGTCGGGTCGAAATGGCATTTCTTGGCTTCTTGCATACACCGTGTGGCGAGGCGTGTTTCTGCACCCATTCGGACGGCGGGGCGGACATAGACAGACCGGATGCCCCACCTGGGACCAAAACCGTATCCGTGATGGAGACGTCAAGCAGAGGCGTGTTGCGTAGCGTTAACCTAAACGCTGCCGTATCCCATCAGGACAGTACTCAGGTGAGCGAGACCCTGCACTTCTCGGTCGTGTGTTAGCGCACAAAAGCGAGAAGAAAGCTCGATCGTGTCCACTTACGCAAGTTGTAACAGTAGGTAAGTATGCATACGCCAGGAAAGGAGATCCCGCCAGCCTGGCACTGTACTGCGGCGGGGGGCTGAAGGTGAGAATACGATCCACACATGCCAATGGCTCCGGCGTATAGGATAGAAGCCAACGGCCAGTGGCAGGTGGACTTCCATGAGTAGCGATGACGCCAATACTGCAGGGCCTGGACACCCCGGGCAACGACGGTTCGTCGTCAACATATTGATCTCCACGGTTTTGCAAGAATGACAGGTATTCTTGGGCGGGATGTTCTACTATCATAGGACACCACTTCCAAGCAGACCCTGCAGGTCGAGATGAGTGAGCGCCCCGGCAAACGGAGGTAAGTGGACGCACCTGAGGCGGCTCAATAGACCAGCAACGCACGCGACCGAACTTCTCAAGTGAAAAGTTGCATATATATTACAAGGCGTGTCTGTCGTCGTGAGTGTATATGTATCTGTTGTTCCTGTAGTTTACAATGCTTCTAGAGATATCCCGTTCAAATCTGTCACCCCCCATAGGACCTACGTAAATACCGTCAACCAACCGAAACGAAGCACGCAGACGAAACTCGAGCAGGGAGTCTAGGAAACGCAAAGCGAGCCGTTCACACACCTACGCCCCTAGAGATCCGCGTCGCTGTCGCTTGCAGCGCTATCGCTCTCGTCCTGGCCCCATACCGCGAACGCGCGGCGGTGCGGCCCATCTTGCGACCGGTCGCGCGAGCGACTGCGCGCGAAGGGGTGCCGATTGTGGGAGGGCGGGTCGATCGGGGTTGGGGTCTTCATGCTCTCTGCGTCGACGTCGCGGTCGCGCGGGATGCGTACACGGGTGCTGAAATGAGCCGAGCGGGGCGCACGGATGTCGTCACGATCTCCGCGGTCGCCGCGATGAGGGTCGGCCATTGTGGCGATGGACGACGCCGACGAGGAGTTGGAGTCCGTGAGGAACTGGACGTGG
Organism: Sanghuangporus lonicericola; assembly: GCA_016618145.1. Classification (NCBI taxonomy): domain Eukaryota; kingdom Fungi; phylum Basidiomycota; class Agaricomycetes; order Hymenochaetales; family Hymenochaetaceae; genus Sanghuangporus; species Sanghuangporus lonicericola. The sequence goes on along the minus strand of WJSG01009065.1, from coordinate 7,745 downwards.
CGGGGAGAGACGCGCGGAGGGTGGGGGTGGGGGCCGGAGAAACGATCTGGGGTGTCGACGCCAGAGCGGAGCCCGGAGTTCGGGGAGAGGTCGCGCGTCGACGACAAGTGTGGATTGCCCTGGGCAAGGAGGCGCGCGGCGCTCTCAGCTCGGGCTTGTTCTTGGTGCTCGCCGTCACCCGCTTCTGCCTTCTCTTTACCGAGAATTTCCTCCCGAGGACTCAGCTTGGACACATCCGAGGAGCCCGGCGACTCCGTCGATGAGAGGTCGTCGATGTCGTACTTCTCGTCCTCCTCTTCTTCGTCGGACACCTCGTCCTCTTCATCCAGATCCGCATGGCCGACGGCCGCATTCTCCTTGAGAGCGTCTTGGTGCCGTACCATGGTCGGCGTCTGGATGTCCTGGTGCTTCTCCACCGACTTGTGTGCCTTGCGAGGACTCTCCTCAACGACAACGAACGACTTCTGGCGCTCACGTTCGTTCCACTTGAGCGTACGCGATATTGAGGTGAACCAGTCCCGGGACTGGGACTCGGCGCAAACCGTGGGGAACGGATACTTGGATGCAGTGACCTTGATGTGGTCTCCCTCTGCCATGGCGGTGAGTATGCTATGACGCCATCGGTAAATACACGACTTACGCTTCAGCTCGACACGGCCTCGACCATCGAATGATGCCCAAGCGGTACTCCTCGAGTTGAACGGAACACATATACGCAGCTCCATCGTGTCTGGGAGAAGCATTGGGCGGAAGGAGAGGGTATGCGGGCAAAGAGGGGTGATGAGGATGGCTGGGATTTCGGGGTGAACTAGGGAGCCACCCGCAGATAACTGAGGTTCGGGTTAGCACGATAACTGGGCGTCACTTCTGTCAAGACGTACTGAGTAGGCAGTAGAGCCGGTAGGAGTGGCAACGCAAAGTCCGTCGGCTTGTACGGTCGTCAGATGGTGTTCGTCACCTATGGATATGGTCAGTCGAGCCGGTATAGCAGAATCGGAAGGGACACTGACCGAATAACTCAAGCAGACTGACGTATGGACTCGGGCCGCGATCAACGACAAGGTCGTTCAGGACCTCGAAGCACTCCACGGGCCGCGTCGAGAAGCACATAATCTCCTTGTCCTTCGCGCCCGCCTTGCCTCCCGTGCCGCTGCCGCTCTCGAGCGCGTCCCATCCGTCTTGCTCGATGTTCCGCATCAGGATCTCCCCCGTGGCACCCTTCTTGATCGCGCGACACGCCTTGCTATTCTTGTCCGGGGAGATAGCACGGTACACTGTGCAAGTGAAGCGCATACGGAGGTTCACGCGGATGCCGTCGTCGATCGCGCTGTCCATGACCTTCTGGTGGTTGGCGAAGTCGAAATTCGTCAAGAACCCGAGCGAGCCCAGCGCGAAGGGCAGGACGGGAGGCACGATCCGTTGGAACAGCCATGAGGTGAAGAGCACAGTACCGTCGCCACCGAGCTGCAAGTGATTTAGCGGATGTCGCTGCGGCAAAGTCGATGTTGTACTCACTGTGACGACGAAGTCGAAGAGATGTGGACTCCGACTGCACATTTCGGCCGTCCAGTAGCGGAGCTGACCTTCAGACGATGGCTGGCTATCGCCATTGCTGAGATTTGAGTGGAGTGACGACGAGCTGGATGTGCGGCGTTTGGGGAAGGGGACGAAGAGCTCTGGGTGTTCGCGGGCCAAACCGGCAGCGTCGAAGCGTCTCGAGGTTTGTAACTGGGCGTCGACGTAGCTGCACGGGGACTTTAGTATTACGCCATCGCAATCGGACTTCAACGGTGATACATGGGAAGTGCCTAGGGCTCTGTCATCCTGCGCCGGGTATGACCGCCGCAGCGCCGTGGATGTTATCGCGACACGTACGCCGATCGGCGAGCAGAACGGTGTGCGCGATGTGGGAGAAGCGACGGATAACATGGACTACTACTCACACAATCATGCCCCGGTCGGTACCTCGCTTCTTCATCATGAGGTAGAGCGCAAGCTCGCGGGTAAGCTTGATGAGCCTGTTGTCTCGCGCCTTGGTCACGATGAGGACGCTCTGGATGTGGGAGCGGACGCGAGTGCGACCTGGGTGTGAGGTGAGCACCGCCAGAGGCGGATGCAGCGCCGCAAACCAGACAGGACGACTGACCGAGCTTTTTGCTGACCTCCCGCACTCCGACGGCCGTCTCCGCAAGTCGCTTCGTGAGGCTCGAGGCGTACTCCCGCTCGTCGTCGTCATCATCGAGATTCTCGCTGTAGGAGTCTGAGACCGTGCCATCCGGGTAGGCGTTGCGTTCGTCGTCTCCTCGTTCGCGGAGATCGCGTGGTTTGTCTCCGTAGACGGAGCCGAGCCAGTCCATGAGAGATGCGCCCTGCAGCTTCGAGTGCAGGAAGCACGGCGAGTTTATGGCGGGCGACGGCGCACGGCGTTGGGGGTGGGTCGGATTGGGGAGCGTGTGGTGGGTGATTGTGGGAGTGTCGTTAGCGATGGGTGGTGGTCCATCTACGGTGACAGAGACGGCATTGCCATTGGGCTTGCCGTTGCCGTTGACCAACGTGGAGGTGGGAGTTCCGGACGCAGGCCTTCCCGACGCAATCTCCGGCGACTGCTGCGGGTCGAGCACGACGTTTGGCGTCCAGTCCGAGGAGTTCTGCATGATGCTCAGATGCGACGGCCGACTCGTCCTCCGCGACAGTGACGGTCGGATTTCTGGCACGTTTGGGGTCGACGGCGGCGTCGAGAACGTCTCGTTGTCCGGAGAATGCATGGCGGGGCCCAGGTGTGTCGGCGTGAGACTGATCTGTGTGGAAGCTGTAGGAGTGCTAGAGAGTGCCGTCCACAGCGTCAAGAGGTCTTTATAGGCGCGGCTCGTCGTGTTCCGGACGTAAAGAGAGGCCAGTCCGACAGATGTTGTCCAGACGACGTTGCACGTCGCCAAAAATCATTGGGCATCGTCGACTCCGGTGCGCGCAGACTCGCCGCCGCGGCCGATTGGTCACCGAGCAACTCTTATCTTGATCTAATCCAACTTATCCCTCGTTAGTAGTGGGTTGTGATCCTTGGATAACAGAGTTAACACTCGCTAGTAACAGCCTTTATGACGGGATATAGAAAGTCCCGCCCATGAGGCCTTTGCATCATCCCACCATCACCCATCTCTCAGCCTTCCATCTTCCGTCCAGCTTCAACGCAATGCCGGCGGCGTTGTACACGGTGTGCCTGACGATTAATGCCGGCCTCCACCCCGCTCGCTGAGACACGAGACACGAAAGGCATAAACTCCACAGGCGTGCAGTAAATCGGACGAAGTCACCGTCTAGAAACAGTGTTGCATGATTATTGTTTTCCTACATAAAGACCAACTGACACGAACTCTACAACCTGACGCGGTGGTATTCAGTGCGCCCTTCACGGTGAGTCTTCGAGCGCGCCGTCTCCAACTTCTGTCCGTTGGCTTCTGAGACGACTTCGCAAGTACATCGTTTCGCGCCGTATTTTTTGCGACTTGTTTGCGACACTCGCTTGCAGTGCACGACTCGGGTTGCAATGCACACACTATGTATATAGGTGCGTGTGTGGCAGTACACATGACGATCCAGGAGAGAAGTCGCGCAGCATAAACTGACATCGCATCTTTTGTTCCTTGAACAGGAATTGTTCGAGGTGATCTGCGCTGATGCGAGCAGCTCTACCCAGATGAACAGCTCTGAAGATGAGGCCGGAGCTGTCGGTTCTGTGTCCAGTAGACTCGTAGCCTCCAGACCGACACAAAGTCGCCGCTCTGTCTCCCACCCCGGGCTGTTGCAATCATGCGTCAACGGAGCTCTTAGAACTTCGGATCTTTCCTTTGGTCTCCTTCTCTGCAGGTACTTAGCAGCACGCCGCACCGAGGAACGTTCCTCCGAGCGTGGAGGCGTACATGGGTCCACGTGCGTTGTGAGCAACGCTCATCAGATCAACCCAGGAGACAACCACCGACATGGAGGCGGTGGCCATAGGTGCGATCCGCACTTCCTGTGTTCGCCCATCACAAATGCCGCAACGCATGCGCCGTGGCCTCAATGCTGCCCTCCCCCGCCGCCGTGTGGACAAATCAGGTGGTCATGGTATCGAAGCCCAGCCCCATGTGCCCGTTGCCTCAAATAGCGAGCTCGGAGGCTTCTCGTGTCCCCAGCTGCCGGTTCAGCCATCTTAAAGCCCGCTCAGCCTTCGCACCCGTCCTCACGCCCCTCCCCCGCCCGTAACGTCTTCCCGACCGACATGCGAGCAGCGTCGTTCCTCTTTGGTGCAGCGGTTGCTGTCGCCTCCGTCCAAGCGGCCATCGTTCCCCACAGGAGGTGCGTCGTGGTCATGCCTGGGTCGAGTGGAGGCTGACGCTCTCACGATAGGGCTACTACGTGCAACGGACACGCAGAACTCTGCGATCGGAGCTATGGAAACGTGACGTACTTTGGATGTTGGTAGCAATGAGGCAGTCGTTCCGCGGAGGCTGACCTGACCTCGTCATTTCAGCGCACGATTCATTTGCGTTCAGCGAGGATCCCTTCGCTCGTGAGTGCATTGCATGTCCCGCAGGTCTGGTCGTTGGCTGACTCAGTGTTCAGTCGCCCGGGACCAAGAAGTTGACATCCCCTCCCAGCTTGGTCTTGGTGTACGCCTGCTCCAAGCGCAAGCGCATGTGTACGTATAGTATCGCATGACTGCGTAAAGTAGCATGCTGACGAGTGGTTGCATTTCGCAGTAAAGATGGTGTCTTGCACTTCTGTCACACTAGCTGTGTACGTCGTATAGATCGGTTTCGAGAATCTTTGTCTTGACACTCCCTAGGCCCTGTTCGACGGCGGTACTGTCGAGGACTACCTCAAGACCGTCAAGACGTTCCTCGACGCGAACCCCAACGAGGTCCTGACGTTCATCTTCACCAACCCCGAGGGTGCATCTCTCCCGCAGCTCTGGGATCCTGCGTTCCAGAACTCGGGCATCGCCGCCCTCGCATATGTCCCGCCACATCTGCCCATGAAGCAGAGCGAGGTGCGTCTCACTCGTCACTTCCTCGTTCCTTGTCATGAACTAACCTCGGACACTCCCAGTGGCCAACTCTCGGCGCCCTGCTCGACAGCGGAAAGCGCGTCGTCGTCTTCCTGGACGCCGGCGCAGACACCGACCGCAGCGTCCCGTACATCCTCCCCGAGTTCGAGATGATCTGGGAGACGCCGTTCAGCGTCACGGACGCCAACTTCCCATGCAGCGTCGACCGCATCAACGGCCCGCTCTCGACAGAGGACCACATGTACATGATCAACCACTCGCTCAACAAGGACGTCCTCGGCACCGGGATCATCATCAGCGACCCCAAGGATGCGCCAACCACGAACGGCGTGCCTTCGTGAGTCCACTCTTGTGCCCATCTTGCTGGGTAGGTTCTTGCGAAACGGGACTGACTTACCTCGGGGCAGGATCTTCGCGCATGCGGGAGGGTGCGAGGGCTTCGCCGCTGGCCGCGCGCCAAACTTCGTCCTCCTCGACTTCGTGAACCTCGGCCAAGGCGCCAAGGCCGTGGACCAGCTGAACGGGCTGGCGTGAGTACACTCACTGTCTGACTATACCCCCCACATACCCTTCCTACTCTTTCCCTCGCTGGCCCATCTCCCTCTTCGATTCGTCGGGATGGGCTGTGTTTTTGTTGTGCCCGGGCCCATGCATGCATATTGTGCGGATGCTGAGGCGACGCAGAGGAGGGAAACCGGCGGATCCGGCTTCGGGCGCGATGTCGCTCTTGCGACCGCCCGGGTGGCACGCGTTGGCTGTAGTAGTGACGACAATGATGATTGGTAACTGTTGGCTGTAATGCTCGGGTGCAATACCTTTCTCCCGTTATGAACTCCTGCCAGTATTCGCCGGGGTCGACAAGACCCACCTGGTAGGCTCTCGTGGCGACCGGTACGTCCTCGACTGACTGACGTGCCCGTAGGGTTCCCCACGGACAGACTGACATTGCATATAATGCCCCCGCGTCGTATTGTTCTCCTTTACATGTATGTGACACGAGACCTACGCGCGGTGTGCATCCAATGCCAACCATGCCTGCCCAATACGGACGACAAAGCATCGAGTCAGTGCAGTTGTCTCCTTCAGGACTTGTAGTGAAAGGAGAACAATGCCCCCTTGGTAACCCTCTCGGGGCTGATGGCGATGGTATGGGATGTTATAAGGACGACGATGGGTGGTCCGTCTATGTAGTATCTGCCCTCTCTCCTCTGCATGCGGACAACCACCGCCCCCTCGAACCGCGCCACTTGACCTCGGCCTCGGGACTTGGACTGGGACTTGGCCGCTCTGCTTGGAACGAGATGCACGTGCACAACAGCATCGCCGACCTGTGCTGGCTCCTATCACTGGTTCGACGGCGGTGAGCGGCTCGACACACGGCGTCGCAACCTCTTTCTCTCTCTCCATTCCACCTGCGCTCGGACATGACCGCGGACTCACCAGGGTTCAGGCGACGCTCCTCTTTCTCTGCGACCGCGCAAGACGATGGACAGTGCCACTCGTCGACGAGTCTATTGTCTTCCGCCGACCCAGGTGCGTGCTTGCATTCTTCAGAATACCGACACCGAGAGGCCCGCTACGGCGGCGGAGGCGCGACAACCCCTCCGACCGCACAACAAACCTAAAGCAGCTTCTTCGACCATCTTCATTCTAGGTACGTCTGCCCCACATATCTGATGCAGACACATGGGCCATAGCTCCGAGCTTCCTGCATAACGAAGGACGTTAGCACCGGCCGTCGACAATTGTAGCAGGGAATGGAAGCACACTCACCTCCCGCTCATCGCAGCTGGGCTATACGGGTGCTAGCGTCCTTGTGTCGTAGTCGAGTCAGATCCCTCCTCATATTCTTCGGCTCCCACCGCCATCGCACCGACCGCCCGAAAGGCCTCAGAGTCGCCACACAGTGCACGCACCAGCCGCGGCACTGGCAATGGGCATATGCATGGCAAGTCCCCGTCCCCGTCGCCATGCAACCGCACCAAATCTTCGCTTCTCCTCCGCCCCACTGACGGCCCTGGCCGCATCGCGCGCACGAACCGCACTCTCGCAGCCAGCCCCGCCAGAACGCGAGTCCAGAAACAAAAAGCCCGCACCACGAGGCCTCCCGCGCCCATACCCTCGCGCTGTTCTCCCTGACCGCGTACGTACACGCGCACCGCAGAAGCGAGCTCGCCCGAGGAGCAGCCCACAGAACGCACACACGCCTTGTGCTCGACCCGGCGGACAATGGCCTCCCAGCGACCCATATCGGGGGCACAATGGGCGGGCGGAGTTGACACGGTCCACGTGGTGCACGTGATGCTCGCCCCCGTGCGCGCGCCTCTGCGGGGATAGGCAGGAATGCTTCCGCGACGCGGCCTCCTCGATCGCTGATCGTGTCGACGCCCGGGACCCCGGGCACGCTTGTGAGTCTGTATGTTTGGCCGTGGGAGGATGGATGTCAGCTCGACGCCGGCACCGAGGAGCGTGCGGCGGCCACGATGCAGATGCAGAGACCAGCGACGACGTACCATGGCATGCGCGCACCACGCGGCGGGCCCGGGCGGAGAGACCACGCCGGAAGGGCTCAGGCTGAAGCACTGATTTATTGTTTCTTTCAACGGTGTGGTCAACGGACGGAGCGATGACTAGGTAAAGTACACTAAGTAGGCTACTTGTAGCGATCGAGGACGATTGCGACGACGAGGAGCGGATG
>WJSG01009061.1:0-12059 GCA_016618145.1 Sanghuangporus lonicericola | reverse complement strand
GGCGAAAGGTGCACGCACGAACTGGGACGAACGGGTTCTCCTTGAACTTGCGCTCGAACTTGCCTCCCCACGACTCGATTGGGTTCCCGTTCGCATCAAGGAGCACTTGGGGCTCGCCGACGGGCTCGGTGCTCATGACGGTGTTAGGTTCGAGGCCCCGTTGCGGACGTCGATATTCTCCGAGTCTGAGCTCTTCCGGACGTGAAGAAGAGCGAATTCCAACAGCGTAGACGACCCAGAAGACGACTAGAGCTCGTCGGGCTGCACAGCGAGCAGGAGGAGATTCGGAATGAGGGGAGGGACGAAGTCTCGCCTCGTCGCGCGCTCGCACGCCCAGAGGCGCGGAGCGCCGACATCGTCATCGACGTCGAGCTCAGACTTGCGTCCGCGTCGTCGAGCCTGCCATCGTCCACGATCGTCCACCTCCGTGCTCATCGTTGGAGACATGGAGCTCATAGGGCTGCCCGCCGAGCTTCTGGTCACTATCATCGCCAACCTCGACGTGCGGGACATCCTCCGATGCCGCGAGGTGATGGCCTTTCTGTCTGCAACCGTGTTCACTGCTGATTGCTCGCGTTCGCAGGTCTGCGTGTACTTCAAACACCTGATCGACGACGATGTGCACGCGCAGTACAAGATCGAGCTCGCCCTCGCAGGGATGGAGGACGGCCCGCCCAGTGCGCTCACGCCCTCGGACCGCCTCGCGATCCTGCGCGAACGACAAGAGGCGTGGAAGACGCTGACGTGGAAAGCGAGGACGGAGTACGACATGCGGCGCGGGGGCGTTTGGGAGCTCTACGGGGGCGTCCTGGCGCAGGCGGATGGCGACTCGACGCTCGTGTGCGCGCAGCTGCCGTCGGTAATCCGGGGCATCGAGGAGAAGGTGTGGACGATCGAGGACGTGGGCGTGAAGATCCGCGACTTTGGGATGGACCCCGCGCAGGACCTCTTGGTCGCCATAGAGCATCATACAGAAGGGTGAGTTGCAAGTTGCGATGCACCGCCAGTACTCCGCTCATTATGTGCCCAACGACCGCCTTTGCAGGTCTGAGATGTTCTCTCGCGTCCACTTGAGATCGCTCGCCACCGGTAGAATACACCCAGACGCCCCGAAGACAGGCATGCTCGTCCATCAACTGCGCCCCGAACGATATTCCTATACCATCCAGACGTCCGAGGACTTTCTTGGTCTTCTGATACAGGGCCCCGAAGAGGCTGCATGCGAGCTGCTGATATGGAACTGGAAGAGCGGGGCCCTCCGAATAGTAAGCGGTTCAGCTCTCATGCTCGCGCAGTGTGACTGACGACGATCCTTCCTCGAGCACCTATGTGGCGAGTTCATGCCATCGTTCTCGTTCCTGACCTCGCGATACATCCTGCTCACGACCTATCCCGACGAGGACCCGGACGAGGAGGGCAACTTCCCGCACACCATCACCTCCCGCATCCTGGTGCTCGACCTCGATGCAGCACCCGATGCTCCCGCAAAGCTCTCAGAGCTCGACTACCTCTGCGCGTTCCACTATCCGATGCTGAGCAACAACTTCACCACCCTCGCCATGTCGCTACGCTCCGACCCTGGTCCCCATTGGCGGCCGAGCCCGTTGCTGAAGGTGCCGTTCCACATCTCACGGACGGATAGGCTCTTCGTGAACACCATATGGCTGACGGACGGCCACGCCCACATCGCCCTGCTCTCCCTCATCCCCGCATCTACGTTCCTCTCCGCCCTGTCCTCTCTCGCCCCCGGGGAGACCCGCCGCGACTTCGAGTGGTCAGAGTGGGGCCCACGCGGGTCGCGCTTCGTCGTCGCCCCGTCGAGACACACGCCCGTCTGGGTGTGCTACGTGTACGGGATGACGTTCGCGATGGTGCTCCGCGCGGGCTCGCAGCAAGTCATCATGACGCTCGACTTCAACCAGCTCGACATCCAGCGCACGCTCTGCTCCGAGGGCGAGGCCCAGACGACGGAGAACGCGCGGCTCGTGACGGAGACGACGGAGTTCCGGAGGGCAGGTGTGTTCAGGGAGCCCGTGCAGACGTCGCTCCCGTACTGGTTGAGGAAGACGAGGCCGTTAGGGGGAGAGGGATCTGAGGGGGAGGGACACTTTGAAGCGGTCATGATCTCGGAGGACTCGTTGATAATGGTGTCGAGCGTGAGTCCAACACGTTCTTTCGCGACATGCGCTGCGCTGACATTGTCCTAGCAACACCATATAAGAAAATATCGGGTTCTGACGTTCTAGCGTCTCCCGCACATCAATCGCAACGCAAGAGTCCACATCCTTAGAAATCGATCGAATGCTTGTAGCTCTAGTCTTCTACTGTGTAAGTACTACTTACCTGCTCTTACTTCCTTAGGTCAGTGCGCTGCCACGATCGCCCACAACGCGTGACGTCATGGATGCGCGACAGGAGTCGACGTTGAGTCGAGGATGCTCACCTTGGCTTGCTCGCTGCGTGCTTTGCGTGCTTTGAACGTTCTTGAATTCTTTCGCTTTGGACTTGTTCTGAGCCCGAACTCTCACTCGGAATCGCCAGGAACGTTCCAGGGATGCTGCTTCTTGCACAGAAACGAAACCTGCTGCGTGAATCCAGTTCAGCAGATCGGGTACGTGCACGAACTTTGAAAAATCTCTGGTCGCCGTGCGAGGAACTTCGAGTGGTATTTTGCCCCGCCCTCTGACTCACGCCACTCGATGCTGATAACGAAGTGTATGGGGTCCGGGACCTGAGTCTGAACTGTTAGGTCAGGGATTGAAGCTGTCGAGATGGCCGCTCGTAATTTTCATGGAAGCTTCTCCGATTCACATCATGCTTCTGCTTCTCGTCAACCGCAAATGCGGAAGGGTGCATGTACGATATCAGCCGGAGGACTCGAGCCATACTGAACTGTAAGTTGTCTACGGCCTTTGGACCAAACACTTGCATGACTATCTCTGCCTGATAAAGCAAAGCTGATTCATGGCTCACCAGGCGTGCAATGGAGGCTGCTCAGCCATGATGAGTGCGCCTGGCATAACACAGAACTTGAACAGGGATCGCTGCCCGGCTCCGATGCCATCGTCGCTGGTAGCGCGTCCATTCAAGAAGGCAAGGATACCGCCGGGACTGTGGCAAGCTGGCTGCATGAACTGTATCATCTGTACGCTTATGTCCGACTGTCATTGCAGCCCGCAAACCTGGCTGACCGGAATGAACTCACCCAATCCTAGCACGCCGGCGGTCGGTCCCTCTCCGAAGTTGGAGGGTACATAAGTCGTGACCTGTAGAGACTACTCCTCGTCAGTCCATCCACCACGACTCCCGACTGCAGCAGCATGAAGGCCATCCTCTCCAGTGCTCTCACCGCCGCCGCCCTCTTTCTCCAGGCTCGCTGCATCCCGGCTCCGGTTGCCCTAGAGGTAGTGCATTTACGCCGCTCTACTAGTTGCGACACCTCTGACTGGCCGTTTACGCATAGACCCGTGCCGCGGAAGCTTGCGGTTTTGCTACTGTCCCGCTCTATGTCGTCGTGAGCGGCAGCCTCACTGACCGCATCTACACAACGGACGCGACCGAAGTCGAGCGTGCCCTCGAAGGCGGCGCGTACCTCCACGAGAACGTCCTTGCGAACGTCTACAGCAACTCCACGGGCCCGCGCGTCCCGAGCACCGTACCGCTCTACCGTCTCTGGAGCGCGTCGAAGACGGACCACTTCGTGACGACTTCGTGGGACGAGGTCGAGAGCGCCGTTGACTCGAACGGGTACGAATACCAGGGGGTCATTGGATACGCCTACGCGGACACCAGTGCGGAGACGGGGTGCGCTGGGACGAAGGCGTTCTACAGGATGTTCAGGCCCGACATCGAGGTTCACTACTACACCCTGAACTCCTCAGAGATACAGACTGCCACCTCCAAAGGGTATATGTATGAAGGCATCACTGCATACGTCTTCCCAGCCTGACAAGGTATGTACTATCAATCAGGGTGACATTCTTCATGTCTCCATGTCACCTGAGTACTGACCTTGACCTTGATTCAGGACGCGTTCCGGGGGTCAAACCGCGGATCCACGATGTGCGTGGCGCTTTGAAGGAATAGTCTCTGTGGATGTTCGCTTCCTTACAGCGTACAGACTATCATGCGCTTGTTGTGTGGAATATAGCCGACCTGCCTCCAAAGGTGCCGGGTTTTTTGACTGAGAAACTCTCCCAGTGGAGCGTGGCAGAGGTTTGAATCTCCAAATTTGAGACCTGTGTCCGATAAAGACGGAAAGCGTTCGCTTGGAAGCAAACAAGCGCTTGCGGTTGTGCTCTTAACCACCACGGTCGTTGTCAATGCGTACCTCTACTATCCCCCTTCTCACCCTTCAAGCACAGCAAACTTGACTTCTGGGAGTGTCAATAGGTGTCTCCTTACGCAGAATTTCCACCAAGCAAGAGCAGACTCTGATGCTACCCGCGTCTGTATCTTCTACAATGACCGTGACCGCATTGACAGCCGCAGAACAGGGTCAACAAGTATCAGCCTTATAATGAATACATGGCCTGCCTCCGCAGAACAATGACTGGCATTGTAGAAATGGANCTGCCTCCGCAGAACAATGACTGGCATTGTAGAAATGGATTTGACTGCGACGTTCCAGGGACGCGAAGGCGACACGTCGAGATTAGAAGGGAATCAGAATTGTATGACGGCTTTCATGAGTTTCTTTGATGGAGCACGGACCCTACGGACGAGGAAGAGGAGGGAGACCGTGTCCTTCGCCCCTCCCGTGCGCTCGCCAACCAACGTAGCGCATAAGTGCTATGGCCCGCCTAGCTCAATCGGATAGAGCGTCAGACTCTTACAGGCGGGTATCTGAAGGCTGCGAGTTCGACCCTCGCGGTGGGCTAATTGCATATTTTTTCATTTTCGCCGGAGCTTCTTTATTCATGACTCACAACGCAACACAACGTTGAGTGTAGACTACTCGGAGCAGCACTACTTTCGTACTTACAGTCATCCAGCGAGTCGCAACAGAGACGACTGTGAAATCACTGGATTAGGTAGTCTAAGTGAGTCGTACCGAACGTCAAACTCTATTTGAGTATGTAACTGGAGACAATCTTTCGCGCGGCATCACCTTCCCGCAAGTAGGCTCGCTTGCCAGCCTGTGATAGTTCCTCGTCCCTCAGAGAACAGCTTGAAAGTACTCCGTCCACATCGCAGTCGACACCAGATCAGTAACGCTGTGAGCTCGTCGAGTGACGACTTTCGCTCTACGCTGATGACCATCCAGAGTGTGATGGATCGTCAAAATGTCAGGATTCGATAGAACGGATTCGAGTTCACCGATTCCTGGCAACAAATTAATCAGCCTTGTCACGACTCGCGACTGCCAGTACAAAACTCACGCTGGACACAAGGATCAGCGAGTCCTCCTCGAGTAGCAACGCGTCGAAAAGGACTTGCTCCATTTCGTCCCTGCCGGGTATCTCCACTGCTCGTCGAAAGTAGGGGTAGTACGTAGTGACCTCATCGTTGAAGATCGTGCTGTGGTGACCCGTCAACGTCGTGGGTGTTGCCACAATTGCCGCATCGTTTTTGTACCCGGACGATCCGCCCTCGGCCTGAGGAGACAAAAGCGCGCGCCGGAGAGCGAGAGGGTTGAAGTCAAAGACTTCGATGGTGAAGGGGAACAGAAGAGGCTGGGTGGGCTCTTGAATGTGCCTGGCGAAGGACGTCCCGTGTACATAACAAGGCATGGCGAGCAAGTGCTCCTGCGGCGCCACCTCAAGTCGAGACCCATATACGCCCCAGTCTTCCCAAGCGAAGACCCGGCCTATCTGTCCGGACGGCAGGGACTTGACGGCAGACAGGAGCGTCTCGGACGTGATGAAGGAGGTCAAGGTCGACACCTCCCAGTACACCCCATGAGCGATCTTCAGGGTCACCACAAGCAATCGATCTTCTCCTGATATCGAGAAAGGAACTTGTAGGGATGAAGAGGGTGTCCAGGCTGGTCCGGGAGCGGCGCACAACACCATGTCGATGACATTACAACGGTCGTGCAGGTCGGGATAAAGGAATGCGCAGAGAAAGTCGAGATCGTCGACCCGCACTCGCTCGGGTCGGGCTCTGTTCAAATCGATCACGAGCAGACAAAGATTGGAGCCGGGACCGATGTGGTTGGTTCCGACATCGTCCTCTGTTGGCTCGCCGAATGCAAGGAGCAAGATGTAGGTCGACGTTAGAAACACGAAGGAGAGCACATCTGTATCAGTCAACAGCTAGGAGACTGTCAATCAGAACTTCTGCGAGCAACGGATGTGTAGATCTCTTACCAGGAGGACGGCGCCGGTCTTCCAGTTCCAAACGACGAGTTCGGAGTCCAGACTGCGATGGTCGGTTAAGAGGACCGCAAGGTGATCATTCGAGATCTGTATCGAGTATGCGTGTTCGGGTTCATGCCAGTGCACGAGCACGCCTCCAGGAGGCGACATAGGGTGCACCATGCCCGTCGTCATCGACCTCAGGTGCATCCGACAGAGCGAGCTAACGACTTAGCAGATTTGAGCATCCACGCGAGCCCCACGAACGGCTACTTACGCACCCTATGTCCTCCGCGATCACCAAGAGATCCTGTGCTGGATCTATGCCAAAGTCTGACATGCTCACCCCCACGTCATTGAGAGTCCACTCCCTCCATTGGATTCCCCGGATTTGGGACGGAAGTTGCCAGAAGTGGAGCGTCCTGCGGTTCTCTTCTTCAGCGAAGACGCCCCCGCAGAGCTCCCAGGATGCGCTATTGCGGGTCGCGGGTATGTCTTTTTGAGACGTCCAGGCGAGCTTCCGCCATGCATCTCTCTTTTGTTCCAGCATGGAGAGCCGATCGGACATCGTGATGGTGCTGTGTACCCCATCCTTCATCCCTGCCACTGCCAGCTCGATCTTGTAACGCATGTGCGAGTCGTCATCTACGAAGTCCTTTAAGCTGCTGCACACCTGGGGTGTCATCTCTAAGTCAGCTATGCACTGGTTCATAATTGGCTCCGACTATTCTTACCCCACGACAGCGAAGTACATCCCTGAAGTCGAGGTGGAGAAAAATGCAGGACAACAACTCGACTGGAAGATCAACCAACGTGGTTGAAGTCATCTCTCCAATGTTCTATTGCGGTGGGGTAAATCTGGCATCAGTGTGCATCACGGAGAATTCGATGAATGAAGTGCATTACATGTGTGGCCGATAAATATGCGACAAGGATGTCGCGGTTTGATGGAGAGAAGTTCAATGGCAAATAAGGCAACTCAGACGCTCGCTTGGTTATGCATTCAACGCCAGTCATCGCCACGATGAGGTCACCCAAGCTGTCTCGCTCCAGTCAACTAAGTATTGATACGCTCCTTGCCGTAATTGCTCCATGGAATTCAGCTCGTCACAGGGGACACTTCAGTGTACACTACGCTGTAAACGTGAAGTGCTTCCCACAGTTCACGAAGTCGGCAGGAATGCCGATGCAAACCATGGCGATTCCTTTATGAGCGGCTTCCGCAAAGCGTATAGCGGACTTGCAAATGCGAAGCTCATCCAATACCTGAGATCCGTCGGACAAATGACTCAGTACCATGGATTTCGGCTGACCGTTGTGTTGCTGATTGTGGGTCGAAGGCCCCTCTTCAACGCAGAGTCCAGACTGACTGATATTGAGATGTGACGACAATGCTCGCAGCAACACCTGACAAGATAGCAAAACAACACACAGACAACGGACATCGTGCATATACATGCGCATCATAGCTGAATCACGCCCGTTGGGGGCATGAACCAGTGGCGGAGCGTCGGGCCGTTCTTCTTGACCTGCAGCTCGAAGGTGCTCCGTCCCGGACGTCGTACAGCCTGCGAGGTCGTCAGACGCCAAAGAATCGCATTGGGCGTAATAACGCACCGTCCACGTCCTCCCGTCCGCCACTACGTGCTCGAGACTGGGCTGCGCCGTCATGAGCAGGTTGATGTCGTGCTTGGGTATCGGCGCGCGCTGGGTATGCGAGCTGTGCATGTCGCCGGTATCCGTCACGGTGTGAACGCGCTTCGCGTGCGATAGCGAGTCCGCAAAGGTGTGCTGGATGCCGCCGTCAGCAACTCGTCGATTCGTGGCGCGGACGGGGGACATACGGTCTCCTTGGCGGACAAGGCGAGCTTCAGGGTCTCGAGCTCCGTGCACTTCTTGCAGATGAGCTTCGTGCTCTCCTTGGACAGGGTGCAGTTGCGCAGGGACAGGTGGACAAGAGTGGCGTGGTGCGCCTCGACAAGATTCTTGACGAAGGGGTCCGCGAGCGCGACCTTGTCCGACAGCTTGAGCGAGAGCGACTTCAGGGGACACGACCACATCTTCGTGAGGTTGATCAATGTCGTCCAGAGGGTGGGCGTCGAGTTCGCTGGGCTAGGTGCGCACTGGGTGTCGATGGCGAGATGCCGCAGCATTGGAAGGGGAGCAACCACGGCGGGAGTCGAGCGCGACGACGATTCCTGGAGACAGCGAGTTAGCTGCGTGCGAGAGTCTGGGTGGCAGAACTACATACATAGCTGGTGAACGCCAAGCTCTGCAGCTGCGGAACGTACACGAGCAACTGCAGCACTGCGCCCTGGTCCACTTTCGGGCAGCCGATGATGTGCAGGCTGTTGAGCTTCGGGAGATGCGGAAGAATCATCTCCATTATTTCCAAGCTCAGTGTCTGTACGGACTGCGAAGGACGTCAGCATACGGAAATGAGTAGGAAGACCGATCTGTTTGGTCGTTTCGAGTGTGAGGCGTGTTTCTCTCGCCTTTCCGCCCGTCCGAAACGCGGGTATGCCTGCCGTGCGTGACATCCATTGACCTCTCTTATGGCTGTGTCCTGATGGTCCTGCGGACAGTTAGCTGGACACGGCAGGAATCCCGACGGGTTGGATGGGAGAAATTGCACGCCGGTGGGCGAGACGTTTGCTTTCAGTAGCCTTTTCGCTCGGGGCGCGGTGAAACGAGACAGACAGTATTGACAGGCGGCGTGTATGTCTCGACTTTTCGCCCGTCTGAAACGCCGGTATGCCTGCCGTGGGACAAATTTCCTAGCTCATGAGTGCGGAGATCGGGCAGGTGCATCCAGTTCAGATGTACCGGCCCCATGACCGGCCTCCTGCGAAAGGACGCGAGGTGCATTCGAGTCCAGACGATACATACCGTTAAAGTGAGCGACGTCAAGGTGGGGCTCAGCGTCGCGCTCCAGCGAGGAAGAGCGTCGACCACGCTCCACGAGGCCGAGTCCAAGGTGAGCGCATTGATGCCAGATATGTTGGCGGCCTGAGCGGCCTGGTCTGTGGTGAAATTGCCGCCAATGAAGCGCAACTGTTCCAGGGCCTGTTTGTCCTGGAGGGTGAGCAAGAAACTGGACATGACGTCCAGGGTGCACGTGAACGACCCGAGGTTCTTGCAGAGCGAGATGGTGCGCATGCAGTCGTCCATGAACTTCGGCTGTGGCAGGAACTTCACGGTGGGAATTGCGCGAAGTTCTGTGGCGCGCTCGTTCTCAGTGAGTCGCGAAGACCAGCCGCTAGACTGCTTACCGATATGTCTGACATGTTTGGCTAGGTTGGTATGCGCCAACACTGCCGCGAAGGGAGATATTATCTAGCAACGTCGTTCAGTCAGTACATGCAGATCCATCCAGCCATGCGAAGACGGACCGATGGATATTTCTTGGCTTGTTGCAGTCCGAAAGTCAGGGTTCTGTACAGCCGTGGTATGGCTGCTGTAAGGAAAGATCTGCTGACCAAAGAGACGTGGACAAGATCATTTCCAGAGAGGTATGCAAATATCAGTTCCAAACAGTCCAGGTTCAAGTTATCTGCAGAACCCATTCTTGAGCTGTAGGCCGAGATGGTGGTGGTAGGTGTAAGAAAGCGAATAAGTCGCGTCGTCTACTTTGTAGTACTTAGTTCGATACAAAGGCTATCTAGATCGGCAAGCGCCACACTTACCGCTTCGGCAGGCGCCGAATTGTCCACGCCCCGGCGCCGCCGATCTGAAGCTTTACCCTCCTCGCCGTCATCGTCCACTCGCCGCCGACCTCTCCTCTGCGCCGCCTCTGCCAACGCCCGCCATCGCTCGTCAACCAGCGGTGCCCAGGAGCTCCCATTGGCTGCCGTCCAGCGCCCGCAAAGTGTCCATCCCCACCCAACACCCTGTCGTCCGCCCGTCTCGTCCTCTTGACCGCCCTCCTCTGTCTCTCTCCCGTCTCTTGCACTGCGCCCTCCACGACTTCTCGCTCTGTCCCCTCCCGCTGTCCAGCCCTTCGCTCTAGCAGCTCGAGGATCCGCGCAGGACCGCCGCGGCGTGTTGCAGGTGGATGTAGGAGCTGTAGCGTGGCTCGCAATGTAGTAAGCATCTGAGTCCATCCCCTACTGTTCCATTCGACGGTCAGACTCCCGCACGTCATCCCATTCCCCCCCGCCCGTTATGAGTACATCCCCCGGGCGAGTAAGTACGCATATTGGTCGCACAGATCGCCCTCTGCTGCCGAGACGTACGTATCTCGCGCTGTCCATTCGTCGCTCATGGGCTTCGTTTCAGCTGCTCGCTGCATATCTCAAGAATCACACCGCGCACTACAAGCCCCGCCATCTGCACCACCTCGCGGTCGCGGTCGCTCATCCTGCTCAATTGCTCTGCATCGCTCGAGCAGGGTACTAAAGGTGAGTGCTCTCACACTACTTCTCGTCCTCGTATTCAACAAGTACATTCTTGTTGTAATCACGCCCTTGTGCGATTCGACAGACATCGTAATATATTGATCTAGTCGTCTGCAGCACAGCGCATATCAAGACTACTCCGTGCGCTACCGCTACGACCCAGTGCTACCGACCCCTCGCGACACATCCTCTGCGTTCTACGCCCTCCGCAACCCTCGGCACGACTGCCATATGGAAGTGTGCAGCGTCTAGCGACATCGTCCATCGCGCAGCGCACATCCTGAACTCGAGTACCTCCGCTGCTTGTGCGACGCGCACGAGACGCAACCGGTCAACTGCTCACTCCGCCTGTCCTCGCCACTCGTCTCTATCAGTCTGGCGGCCCTTTTCCCTCGCCGTCCTCTGTCCGCTCGCTGCACCGCCTAGCTCGTCCCATCTGGGAGAACCCCCGCGCGCATGCATCGCTCGCCGTCCATCAAGTCTGCTGCATCCCCGACGTCGCTGCACCGCAGTCGACTGGTCGCACAAGGACTGGAAGCGGCCATCGCGCGACTGCTGCAGTCACATCATGAGTACGTACTCCCGCCGCCTCTATCCCTCCCACGCATCCCTGCCGATCCCCAGCATGGAGACGCTGCCGGTGCCCCGGTACGAGGGCCTGCGCTAACTACAAGCATGTATACTACCGTCGACGTGTCTAGTCATCGCAATAGATTTCCTTATCCGCATCTCCAGCCCGCTGGCAGTATGGCACATGCGTGCAGTCAGAAGAGCGTTCCACAGGAAGAGCGACGAGCGACACTCACCAGCCTGACAGGACTCGCAACCGGGCGACGCATCTGAGACGACGACGGATGGCTACGTGAGTACGCGGAACTCCGCTTTCGGCGTTCGAGAGTGTACTCACACCTCTGTTCGCAGTCCTGGCCTGGGCGACATCCTGAAAGAACCGGGAACGCGTTCGTCAGAGTGCGCGCGGTCGAGACTCGAGAGACACCGACTTACGTCGGACGAGGCCTACACGACTGGGCTCGTGCTCTGCAGATACCTGGGATAGCGACAGCGGCGAGGGCAAACCGTAAGTGGTCGTGCGGTGCATGGGAGGTGCGCGGGTGCTCACCAGCTGCAGGAGCCGTGCATCCCGGGAGCCGTCATCTGGGGGAAGAACGAGGGCGGGCAGTCAGCGTGCTGCACGACTACGAGGCGGCGAGCGTGCTCTAGGGCGACTCGGCCACTCACATGCACGTCGGACGGGCGGGCGAGGACGAGCCCACTACATTACAATTGACTGACTTACTATAGAGATACCCCTACAAATTGCCTGGGTTTCTGGAGAGCGGACACCGGCGGACGACCGCCAATG
>WJSG01009057.1:0-13254 GCA_016618145.1 Sanghuangporus lonicericola | reverse complement strand
ACTGACACCGGATTCTCGGGGACGCGTACTGACACGCGCATAGCTCGGCGGCGTGGCTCTGGGTTCAGGTTTGAGGTCGCAATGGATGCGTGAACAATACAAGGACTGCGGCAAGAGGGCGCGCGCGGCACCGGGGAATACGCACTATGTCAACGGAGCGTGAATATACGGTGGTTCAGCAGAATACAGGTAGTAAAGAGTGGGGCCCTGCGAGAACGCCAGCCCGAAGCGTGCCGAAACGTCCGAAGGGGAAAGCGTACGTGGGGCGATGAATAAATGTCGTACATTAATGGCTTTGCGATAGCACCGGAGTGCCAGGGTAGCAGCAGAGGTGAGGCACAGCCACACCACACGAGATGGTGCCTAAGGCACGTAGCACAGCCACTCCACGCGACTTTGGCTTTCCGAGTTTCTCGGACACGCAGGCCGCTGGGCGGCCGTCGCGCGCACGGGCAATCGCTGTTACTCGTACCGACACGTCTGTGCGCCCGCCTCGCCCCTGCAAGGTCGACATCGAGAATGGGCTACTGGTCCTGCAACGTGACGGGGGCGCAGTGGTGGGTGAGTCGTGCGATATGTCAATTGCAACGACGCGGAACTGACCACTCGTACGCAGATCGCGTCCTCGATCTTTGCGAGCAATAACACGGACAGGATAAGGTTCACCTACGGCGAATTTGTGGAGGTGAGTGGGGGGATTTAAGGGCCTGGACGTTGGAGTAATTCTGTATAGGTGATGGTAGCCATGAAGTTTCGTCACCTCATGCTGGCAGGGTGATACATCAATGGCTCTGACTAGAGCAGACCGTCAATCCATCGACTGCTCTAGCCAGAGGAGCCCATGATACATCAAACGACTCTAATTAGAGCACACTGCCAGGGCAGCGCGCCCCTGCGCCCCTGCGCCCATTTCAGATATGTTTCCCGCCCTCCGCCTATGACATATCAACACCCCTTTGGGGCAATGTACCGACTACCCCAATCCGAGCGGATTTCGAGCCCCGCTGGAGCGCTGGGCACATTTACTGCCCTCCAAAACGGGCAGAATGTATTCGCACCGCCCGTATGAGGACAGTACCAAAACATTCCCCCGACATACAGAACCCGCTTTTATCAGGCCCGTAATCGCGCGCGCGTACCGCTGCACCAGGAAAATATTACAGTACTCACCTTGAGGGCTGGGTCGCGCCTATGGCCAATATGTGTGCGGCAATGGGGGAGGCGGGAAATGGTTGCATTTGGTGCGCCGCGCAGCGGGCGCGCTCTAGCGCCTGCCTGCCGGCGCATGCGCTGCAGCAGCGACCACATGCATGCACCTAAATGACACCACGCGCTATGCGACGTGGTGCCAGGCATACATATGAGGTCGACGTGGTGGTCGCAAACCCAGTTGGTACGCGCGAATCGCGATGGGTCACCTTGGCGCGGCGCGGCGGCTTCGCGCGGGTTGCGGGCGCAGCGTACTGACCTGATCTGTAAAAAGCTGGTGCATGTATGAGGGCAACGTGGGGGACACCAGTCATGTCGGCCGGAGAGGAGGAAACGGCGATGCGAGGCTGGCTCGGGCGCTGCTGGGGTTGCGCCTGCTGCGGGGCGCGGGCGAGCGGCGGTTTCTCGCACGTCGCAGACGCAGCGTACCGGCATCGTCGGGAGCTGCCGGGTTGCGTGAGGGTGGTGCGGGGGGCGCGAGATGAGTCGGGGAGCAGGAAACGAGGCTGCCTCAGGCGCTGCTGGGGTTGCGCCTGCTGCGGGGCGCGGGCGAGCGCCGGTATCTCGCAGGTCACGGAGGCAGCATACTGGCATCTTCGGGAGCTACCGGGTGACANATACTGGCATCTTCGGGAGCTACCGGGTGACATGAGGGTGGTGCGGGGGGCGCGAGATGAGTCGGGGAGCAGGAAACGAGGCTGCCTCAGGCGCTGCTGGGGTTGCGCCTGCTGCGGGGCGCGGGCGAGCGCCGGTTTCTCGCACGTCGCGGACGCAGCGTACTGGCATCGTCGGGAGCATAGGAGGTTCAGATGGGTCTTGAAAAGAGCGTGATTGAGCACATACGCATCATGTACCGGGCCGGGGATGGCCTGAAAGAAGATACGGGGACATACCTCGCTGCTCGGCGATCTCTTTGGCTCTCCCCTCGCGCACTGTCCACCTCTCCTCTCCTGACGCGCAGTGCCTGGGTCTCATGCTCTCTCTCATCGTAGCACTTCTCCTCTCTCTTCCAGGACGCGCGTGGAACGTGGCTTGCCAGACAGGGAAGCGGGAACTGTGAGGTGGGCTGGGGGAACTGAAGAGAGCCTGGGATTGTGGGAATGTGTCACGGGCGCGTTGCAGCCAGGCTAAGTTCAAGCGTTTGGTGAGGTGAAGCTTAGGGAGTTCTGTGGCGAGGAGGGAGCTGCAGCGAGCTAGACTTGGTATGCTGAGGAGGAACGCAGGAAGTCCAAGTCGAGAGCGCCGGCGTGTTCGCGCCAAATGGTTGCTCACGTGGCCTGGTCGTCGCGCAGAGTCGAAGTCCGACAGGCGAGTGCAACATGCTCACTGATGAGGCAAACGAGGCAAGAAAAACACATCATTGTATTCGCCGGAACGTATTACATGAGATCAAAGCACACTGTACAATCGACAAGATGCATGCTAGTACCCCATCTCAAATGTTCGCGTGGCTGCAGACAGACGACGCCACAGAAGTAGAGGGTGCAACGACAACCTCCTCGGGCGGGACAGAAGGTGCGCAATAGGGCGCAGGGTACAGCTCAAAAGACTCCAGCGAGGGCACCGAAGCCCTGCTGCTGGAGCTTGGCACTGTGGATAGCGACGTGGAGGGCGCGATAGACGGCGCGGCGAACAACGGGATCGAAGTGCCGCTGATCGCAGCGTCAGAGAACGTCTGCGGTGCGTCAGATGCCATGATGTGAGGCTCAACTCTGCCGCGATAGTCGCGCTCAGGACGAGGGAGGGACGGCATGGAGTCCTGACGAATTATGATGCTAGGGTGACCAAGGATGTCCTCTGGGACGACAGAGGGAGACGCAGACGCCGCAGTGGATGGGGTAAGAGACTCCAGTGATGGCATGGATATGCTGCCAACGGAACTCATGTCGTCGGCAAAGAACGCGTCCTCCGAGACTGAACTTGCCATGGACTCGAGAGTCGGCATGGGCGAGTCATCGTCTGTCCCCAGGCACACCCACATCCTGACGTAGTGCCAGGAGTGCTGGCAAAAGCGGCGCATAGAAGAGCGAATCGACGACTGGCGAAGTGCATATGCGCGGGTGCCCTCGTGGTAGTCAGGACGGTCGCGGAACCTGAGGTCGGCCTGGCTAGACCACCACGTCGTCGCCCACTCGTGGTAAGCAATCGTCCGGCGCATTTCTTCCTGCAACAGTTCAACTTCTTCTGTCCAGCGCGCCGCGCGCGCGCGCGCCTTGCACCATTCTACACGAAGTGCTGCACAGATTGGTGTCAGCGCGAGGCTTGATTATCAAAGGAATCGGTACGTACATTCAGCAAGACTGTTCGACAGGTCTCCTGCCTCGGCGCCGTTCGCCGAGGCGCTGGCCTTCCAGATCCAGGACATGCTCCTGCGCCCTTCTGATTGCCCATCCTCGCCCTCGGTGACGTGCCGGATGTCAGCAGCGAGGAGAGGCTTCAGATAGACATCCCAGTGGTGCTTGGCCAGCCGAGGGGCCATGCGCTGGAGTGCAGCGTACGCAGCACGATAACGCTCAGCGTCCCCCGTGACCTTGGCATCGACCGCTTTGATCAAGTTCTGCGACCGCGTGTTGGCTCGCTGGCCCCGCGCGAATCGGTTCTTGAACTTGTACAGGTGGGTGCGCACTTCGAGGTGACCGCGGAGGTCCGCCAGAGCGTCGAACGCCTGCGCGTAGCGAAGCCGCCACTCGTGCTCCAGGAGGATTGGGTGGCAAGCGGCGAGAGAAGTGGCGGCGGATGGGAGGAGTAAAGGAAGGTTGTATACAAGGGACGCGTCTTCGTGAGAACTGACGATGGCGGCACGTTGGGAAGCGACGGCGGGCATGTAAAGCTGCTGTATCTCAGCCCAGCCATCGAAGCGGCGGCGCAGGGCGTTTTGTCGCTCTTGCATCTTTGCAAGTTGAATGTCCGTCGCATGTGTTCCGAGGGCGCTCGCGTCGGCCTTCAAACGGCGCCTGCGCAACATGTCAGGGAGTGCGTGAGCGTGAGGGAGATGAATGACATACTGTGCATCCTCAAGCTCAACGCCGGCGATTACCATGCCACTGCCAGAGCATTGCTCGTGCAAGGTGGTCGCTGTGCCCGCCTGGAGTGCCGCCGCATCGTCCTCGGCGAGCTGGCGCTTGATAGCCGCTTGTGTGATGGCTGGAAATCGACCGCTTAGCGACGGTGAGCTCGCAGATTGTGGAGACTTACATGGACGCTTGATGAAGAATGGGTTGGGCTGAGTGCGGTCGGCCTCCCACGCCTCGACACTGGCCTTCCAGACCGCCTTCTGTTCAGCTGGGAGGGCGCCGTCATACTGCTTGAAGGCAGCAACTTGAGCGTTACGCTCGGGGACCGCCTTCTTGATCTTGTTGAGGAGAGCAGTAGCTACACGCGCACATCAGCATGGAAGAAAGACACATCTGCATGCGAACGTACGCAAATTGATGACCTTCGCCCAGTTCTGGCCCCCCCAGATGTCGTCGATGTAGTCCCTCCGCGACCCAGGCCCCATCTCCTTGGTGATGCCAGCAGCGCCATTGGACTGTGCCCAGCGCCGTTCCACGCCTTCGCAGTCGGAGCAACCGCAGCCTGGGGTGTACCGGAGGTTGAAGTCGGCGTGGCATTGTTCACGGTGCGCGTTGATGTGGAACTTCGGGATTACCCACTCAAACTCGTGCTCGGGAGGATCCCAGCCGTAGTTATTGTAGCGCGTGTCGAGGTTCTTGTGGTAGTGGCATGCGATGTCGTATGACACTAATACCTTCCTGGGCGCGTTCTGCTTGAGCGACGACTTGAATACATAGTCAGAGTTGACCTGACTGAGGGCGGGGGAGACTCTTCAGCTCGGCCTAATGATCTCGCCAATCGACACTGCTCACCGTTCGCCCTTCCGCAGGTCTCCGGAGGAGCATGGGCGTTTCATGTCGTGACGGGCACAGTCGACACTGAAGACGCCGGTCGAGGCGAGCCCAGCGGCGCTCTTGATGGTGGCTAGCTTGATGGCGTCGTGGTTGTTGCAATGGTTGTCCTTGGACGCATCCAGGGAGTCGAACTGGTCGAGGTGGTCCTGGTATGGTTGATTCTTGACCATGTATGCGACGCCGTCATTCAAGCTCGGGTCCACTTCGTCCGAAGATACCTTCTTGCGCTTCAAGCGGAAGTTGGCGTCCATGGCGAGGAAGAGGCGATACAGCCAGCTAGTGGCCGGATATCAAAGACATGCAGCTGTACGGACACGGACATGCTTACCTCTTGGACTCCGGGGCGTTCTGCCAATCCGGCGGGAGATTCTTGCCGGGCAGCGGGCAGGCCGGACACTCCACTGCGCACGCGCCTGCGCGGGTAGCCAAGATACCCTCGGGATTGTTGCCGCGTCCTGTTCGCTTCATCATCTTGAGATGGCGCCACTTGCGAGTCATCGTGAGGAATGCGGGGTAGCGATCCTGCGTCCATAGGTGAATAGATGCATAGCAGCGGAAGACAGAGTCAACTTACCTTAGGCATGGTCACTCCAGTGCTCTCAGTGCGACGGGCGAGGGCAGCGTAATACTCGAAAGCAGAGACCTTCGCCTGCGTGGCGAGAAGATGATAAGACTCGAGCAGACGGAACGTCGCGGCCGTCTTCGGTGTGTGGGATGTTGCCGGGAACCAGCGGGCACGAAGAAGCTGAGTGTGATGGGGGAGGGCGCTCTCACAACCACAGTAGTCCAGGCCGAGTTCGTGCACACCGAAAACATCGAGGAGAACGAAATCATCACCCTTGGCAGTCTGAGGGTTGATACATATCTCCCCAGGTTGGTGGCCGAGCTGCACGCGGAGGCCGAGCGACTTGAGAGTAACTCTGGAGAAGTAACCATCGCGCCAGACCTGCGAAGCTGTTGAGACGAGGGTCTCGTCGTGAGAAAGCAACAGGGACTCACCCGGAGACGGTGGAGAGGATGAGCGGCATGGGAGGCCACAATGCAAGCGTGGCAGTAGAGGCGCAGGTCGCAGCAGTCTTCGCATCGATACACGGCCGCGGCACCCTTGCGACCACAACAGCAACCGGCCTCTGTGTATGAGCCGCGCCCCTCGAGGCGCAGAAGCTCATCCAAGTAGGCATCTGCCTCCGGGATCCACTGAAGCAACGGGCGGTCCTAACGTCGACAAGGTTAGCGGGTGACATGGGTGATAGCGGGGTGTAACATACCCCAGCGGTGCGCTTCCGTGGTTCGGGGACTTCACCGATGTGGTCGAGTTGGGAGTACAGGTAGTCGGTGTCGATTGGTGCGGCGGAGGGCCCGAACAGAGATGAGAACCTCCCCGAGAATGGCAGACCACATGGGACGGAGGAGGCACGACGGAGTTTCTGAGGGGAGGACGGAAGGTCGTAGTACTGCGTCTGGAGAGTTGTCCGATGTGCTCGGGATACACGGTCGACATGGACATGCTTTTGCGTGCGCTGGCGGGGGCCGGGACGTCGACCGCGACGCGCATCGTCGTGGTTGTTGTCGTCGTCATCGCTGTCGCAGGGGTCGTCTTCGTGGTCTTGGACGTGCGCTCGGCCCTTCTTGCGCTTCATGACAAAACGGTGAATCGCGGCGAGCCACCGAGGGGCCATGGCAGGCAAAGTTGATGAGGCGGGACAGAGAGACGATGGGCGGCCAGTCACACTGAGAACCGCCCAGGCCGAGCCTCTGTCGCTGGCGTAACCTGGACTGGGAACGGCTCGAGGCAAAAGTCCTGCGATCCTCCTTCTATCAGTACACATGCTGCTTCGAGACGAGCAAAGACGGTGCGATTACCATCGTGCGTTGATCTCCGCTACACCGGACCCGCCCACTATTCTTCCATGCTCGGCATTTATCCTGACTCGGTGTGAAACAACACGTCCCCTGCGAATCATCGTGAGTGCGTGCAAATCTCCTCCGGAAGTCTGGCACGGTTCTTACATCGGTGGTGTCGCACTCTACATACGGGCGAGGATGCACAGGTGCCGCGCGATAAGCCCGCGGGCGATGACTTGTCAGCTCCACATGTGGGTACAAACACTGTAATAGGAGTGTCGGCGGAGAAACCCATGGTGAGCACTGACATCGCGTCGGGACCCAATGCGAATCCTCACATGTTCCTGCAGGGTCCGGACGGGCAACTCGGGAAGAAGCCAGCCGACGTGGTGGCGGACGGCACGAATGCACCCCTCTGAGGGCAAACAACACCTCAGTTCAATTCGTTGCCCATACACACGCGAATGAGCATACCGTCGGGGTGCTGTAAGCCTCGCGCAAGCTGGCAGAGAACTGAGAACATATTTGGCCGGAGAGGAGCGCGCCACGATATTCAGCACGATGGAGAGAGAGCAAGGCCCGATAATTCGAGAGAGTCGGAGGTTGCATGACATGGAACCACATCTCGTGGAGGCCGTGGCGCATATGGAAGAGAACGGAAAGGGGAGCGAGATGGTCGAGGTTGGTTGCCAAGGGAAGGCCAGCGTGGCAATGGCCCGAAATGATGCCCAGGCGCCCGAACCTTGTTTGGGCGAACCACCTGGTCAGCCAATCAGGAGACGCGAATAGGTCCCCCTTACGCGTCGAAAACATCGAAAACATGGTCCTGTCGTTTCCTGAGGTCATGGAAGGACATTCTGTCATGGTGCACTGGTTCAAGAAATCATATCACATTGAATGAAATTAATCTCGTGCGTGAACAACAACATTGTATGTCCCAGTAACGAGTGCGTTCATTCGAGAGCCAGAGTTGTGCGTGAAGTCAATATTGGGCCAGAACGCGCGCATGGTCCCCATGATGCTCTCCCTCCGTCCCACCTATCAGACCCAGGAGAGTCGAACATGTAACAGCAGTCGCATAGTATTTACTGTACAACTCTGTAACGGCGTCGCGTATTTTTGGAGCTGGAAACTTCGACAAGAGCACATACCCCGCTACAGCACATCCATTACTGCTACTCCACTACATCTCCGCAGCGTACAGTGCTTTGCTCTGCGCGATCATGACGTGCCATGGCAGCTTGTTGGTGTCCCATGCCTCCTGATACTCGTGCAGTCCATGGGAGCGTATACCCCACTCATCCAATAGCATGCACACGAGCTTTGCGCCCCAATCCAACGCCAACTCCCGAAGGTCCGTCTCATCCCCGTCGTCCTCATAATAATCTTCCTGATCCCACTCGCATTCCCTGAGCTCCACCCAGGCCGCGACCCGGCGTGCAACCTCTCCGCTAACCCGTCGCTCCACGGTTTCAATTGGATCGAGCGTCCAACGCTCGTATCGCGCCGTGGCCGCCGTGATTACCGAAGCATACTGGAAGGCACCCAGAACCGCGGCTCGAGACTCCCACAGGCCTCCCTTTGATAGCCATGGAGGTCTTGGTAACGCGTGGAGCTGATACTGGGGAGGAGGGAAGAAGCCGTATGGGGAGGTCCACAAGCCGAGGGTGGGGCCAAAGTCATGTTCGTCGAGGGCGAACGATGCGCGCAGAACCACCTCGCCGCGTCACAAGAGTTCAGCCGGGATCTCTACTCCTAGCCGAGCGTGTATGGCGTTCCCAACCATTGTATCAGCCTTCTTGCGCTCGTGGTACAGCTGGTTAGCCTTCGCCTTCGCCGCTTTGCCCCTGCACGCAGAAGCCATGTCGATCATGACGTCAATAGGGTCACAGAAGCAGGCACATACTTCTCGGACTGTCGGTACTTCTGCGCCTGTGCGCGCTTCGCGGCCATCTTTGCTTCGAGAGTGAAGTATTTCGCGCGCCTGGCCATTTGGTGGGGGATACTCGTAAGACTTCGCTGGACTCTGGAGACGACACGCCGTAGTTATACCACAAGACCTTCATTGCATTGGCGCTTTCGCGCGTAACTAAATGCGGATGTCTATGTACGGCTGATCTATCTATAAATATCACGCACACGCGTATGTAGTCCGAGGGAGCAGAATCGGGGTCAAGAGGATGTGAAAGCGGGACAATAGCGCGGGACAATAGCGCGGGACAATAGCGCGGGACAATAGCGCGGGACAATAGCGGGGTTAGGCGGTGAATATGCTATGTATGCTGCAAGAACAGAATGTGATCTGGACCGAATGGCGATATGAGCGGGTTTTCAACGGTATAGCAGATAGCGGAGACTGATAGCGAGCACGAGAGATACAACGACGGATACGGGAGCACGGGAGATGGATGGATGTACCAAGAAAGGATATCGTACGCAGGAGCCAAGAGTCTACTCCTCCGGGTAGACAACGCGCACGATGCCCATTGCCAACGCGGCACGGAATGCGCTGATCGCGGCCTCACGCGAATGGTAGCCACCGCGGCCGGCTCCCCCACTGATCCGCGACACTGCGTACACCATCTGAGCCCTGTTGAGAACATCAGCACGGACGACACATACGTGGACCAGGGGAGTACTTACGAGTTGTCAAACACGCCTACCTGACGACCGCGCGTCACGATGTACCAGTTCGTGATCATGTCGTTGGGGTCAGCGATGAACGCGTTGGTCGGCATGGGGGCCGCCGCCGCCGCCGCGGGGATGGGAGCAGCAGCGGCGGGGACAGCAGCAGCGGCGGGGACAGCAGCAGCGGCGGGGACAGCAGCAGCGACGGGGGCAGCAGCAGCGACGGGGGCAGCGACGGGGACAGCAGCGGCGCCAGGAGCACCAGCCGCCACCACACCCACAACCGGGGTGGCGGCGAGGGCACCGATGACAACGGGGACCTTCGCCGCAACAGGAGCGGGTGCGGCGATGGCGACGTCGATGTCGACGGTGGGGAGTGCGAAGGTGACGTGCTCCGGGGTCGAATAGAGCGAGTTGGTAGGCGAAGCGGTGAAAGAGAGGGAGGCAGCAAACGAGTCGGCGAGGGACTCGGTGTCTGCTACAGACTCGGTGGCCACGGACGAACCAGCGTGCACCGTGTCCAGGGGGCGTGCACGGACAACGGTGGTCAAACCGTGTGTTGGGCACACGGTGAGTACAGGGCCATGGGTGGGGCAAACAACACAGTCGGGGACTTGCACGGCACGGTCGCTGGCGTTCGGAGTATCAGGACGCGTGGGGACGGCGGCGGCGGCGTTGAAGTCGACCAGGACGCGAGACGCAAAGGCTGTGGAAGTCGAGGGACCAGCCACTCCCTCTTCGCCCGCCGTAGCGGTGAGATGCTGGGCGAGGAATGAGGACGCAGCAGCAGTCGGGACTGGAAGGATGGCGGGGAGATGCTGGGCGAGAAACGGGGTCCCGGGCGTGACTTGAGCCCACATCTCGCGCTCCACGTGGGGACAATCAGCCGAGGCGTCTACGAAAAAGAGCCCAGATTAGCTAAGCACCACCACACAACGTCCGAACACACTCACGGCCATGGAGGAGGAGGTCGCTCATGCAGTACATGCACAAATCGGGCACGGAGACCTCGGGATGTTCCTCTGTGCGAGAGCTGTGAGCATTGCGTACCAGTGATCACAAACCATGTAACTGACCAGCGTAACGCGCCATCATAGCGATCAGCATACGGAGGTACTCGCCGAATGTGAAGCTCGCGGCCGTGGAGCCGTTAGACTCCACGCCCTCGAGCTCCTGAGTACGGTCTGTGGTCATCGTGGCAAGAGGGGAACGTAGAGGCGACAGACGATGGGCGGTGGGGAAAGGTGTGAGGACCGGAGAATGGCACACAGGAACTTATACATCATGGGCTCGCAACTGAAGAGGATCCGCAAGCCACGCCCCGATGATGCGACCACTCCAGGTATGGATAAAGCCGACGAATGTGGTAACATTACTTGCTGAACGCGCGGGCTTAATACAGGCAACTAACCTACCCAATGCATACCACTCTCCAGACCGTGTCCCTCCCAGCAGACGGTCTTTCCCTCCGAACTTCAGTCACTGCGCCCGCCAGCATCTCGTCCTCCTCCCAGTACTCATCCACACGCCATGGCCCCGAAGGGATGGACGCGACCGCCCCAGAAGGCATGGCTCGAAGAGCGCCGACCTGGTGCTGAAGATTCCCGAGTCCGCACTCACTTCGGTAACTGGGTGCAAGCCCTCTGCCACGACTGGTTCCTGAAGTGGCCGGAACGCCTCGAGCTCTTCGGCAACTGGGAAGGTCCGCTTACCCTGGAGCAGTCGAAGGAGCTAGGAGAGGCGATTGAGGAGCGTCGCAAGGTGAGTCCCATGACTTTGATGATGTATCGAGAACAACGCTGACCACCTTTGATACATCGATTCAGAAACTCTACAACTGGTTTAACAACCACAAAAACCGCTCTCGCGATACGTTCACCCTTCCAGCTTCTATCGCCTCTGAGCTTGCGAAGGGTGGTCGGAAACGTGGCCCGCAGGCCAGAGAGGTCTGGATCCGCCTCTTCTACGATGAAGACAAGAAGGCCACGGTGGCCGCCGAGATGCTGGCTGAGCGCGCGCGACTTGGCCGCAAGCTCACCCACCCAGAGCGCATGACGATCAGCCGCACGCGCATCGACGAGTACTTCGACGCTGCCCCCGACGAGGAGATCGCCATGGTCAACGCCGAGCTCGACCGCGAGAAGCAGGCCCGCCTCGTCCCTCCGCCCCCGGCGGCGACCAACGAAGTCACCAGAACTCCCCAGGAGTATCAGAAGTGAGTTGAGTTCATGACTTACCATTCATGTCTCGCGCATCTTGCTGAAGAAGGTCGTTTCAGCGCGATTGATGGCGCCGATTCGGTCATCGAGAAACTTCTTGCGCCCGTCTATGCCCAAAGCGGCTACTGCATCACGGTCATTGGCGCGGGTCCCTGCCCTCGCCAAGGAGGCGCGATTCGCAGTTTTGCGTAAGTGTTCCCACTGCTGGTACATGCTCGCGCTGTTTACGACGGACCCAGTGTCCATTTCGGCGAGAACATGCTCGGGCACAGTATGCCTGAGGCAACTGCTGACTTCAGGGACAAGTTCCTCAAGCCCATGGTACGTTTTGCCAAGGGAGTCTACCGTAAGTGGCCATTTCGTCACACGGCGGACACGATCATGCTCTGACAGGAGGGCAAATCAGCTCCCGACGTTCGCGCCGCTCGCTCCCTCGTGGCAACACTGTCCGACGGTGACGAATCAGGCTCGGACGCGGGCGACGATGACGGCGTGGAAGCAGGTCCATCGGGATCTCGCTCGTCACCAGATGGGTCCGAAAGGTCGTCCCCGACGCCCATGCCAACGGCGCCCACCGCTGCGCCCGTTGATGCCGCCCTCGCGCTGTCCATCCTGCCGCTGTCCGCGATCTCGTGGGGCAGTGAGATCTATGCCACTCCCCCGACCGTCACGCCACCCGCTGTCGGCCTCACCTCCCTTGATATGCTGTCCAATGTTGCCGCCGCTTCCGCCACCACCGTATCTATCACCCATACCCCAGGCGCGTACAACGTGACCCAGCAGGCCTACAACTTCGAGGGCGATCTGGTTCAGTTCCAGCCCACGTGGGGCAACGCGACGCAATCTCTCATGAGTGCCGACAGTGTGTACGGCTCGTCGGCTAACTACTCCAACGGGGACCTGTACCCAATTGGAGGTGGATACAACTGGTTCGATCCACTTCTGGGCCAGATCACGTCTGGCCCACCTGTCGTGCCGCTCGTCCCTGGCGCGTCCATCGCCCCCCTCGCTCCCGCCCAGCCGCTCGCTCCAATCCAGCCTCTCGTGCCTGCCCCCGCCGCGCCTACCGCCCCCATCGCCCCGCTCGCACCCGCCCAGTCTCTCGTTCCCGCCCAGTCGCTTGCTCCTGCCCCGCCTTTCGTTACCGCCGTGCCTGTCGCTCCCGCCGAGCCCTTGGCAGCTGCTGAGCCGCAGCAAACCGGACGGCCGAGGCGGGAACACCGTCTCCCGGGTCGATACCGATCAGGCGAGAACACGGCTCCAAGTGTGGCTGCCGCTGGCGGTGCTGCCACCAAGGCCGCCGCCGCTGTCAAAGGGAACTTAGGGTTAGGGTTTTGGGTTAGGGTTTGGGTTAGGTTTAGGGTTAGGGTTAGGGTTAGGGTTAGGGTTAGGGTTAGGGTTAGGGTTAGGGTTAGGGTTAGGGTTAGGGTTAGGGTTAGGGTTAG
>WJSG01009054.1:0-11273 GCA_016618145.1 Sanghuangporus lonicericola | reverse complement strand
CTACGTACACGTCCGTAAGGATACGTACATCATGTCAGTCCATCGTGGCCACCTATCATACAGCCTGTCCATATGATACTCGCACTTCCGCACGCATGTCTCGCAGCTCATACTGCCACCAGTCGGAATCTATCACCCCAGGTGACAGATGCACCGACCGCTCGCGTACATGATCGTGCGAGCCCCGCGGACTTGCAGCGAACCTCCGTATCGCGCCAATGACCGGCCCTGCCAGTGGGGTCCCCGGTCTCTCGACCGCCACCTCGACCGCAGGGTCGTGCCCGACCGTGACACGGACGGTGCTCGTCGGGCTCGAGGTGATCCATCGCGGCGAAGTTGTCGGTGTGACGCTGGGGTTGCGGAGTGTCAGGCCCGAGAGGCCTGACTCGGAGCAGGACGCGGCAGAGAATGAGGAGAATGCCCCGGGTGTCCTTGGAGGGGGAGACATGTCGAGCATCGCGTCTGGGGTCGGGGTGTTGTTGCCCGTGGTGGGGATATCGCGGATGTTGGTAAGCAGGGGGTCTTGTACTCCTGTGTAGTATGCGTGGCGGATGTTGAGCAGGAGACGCGTGCAATTCGTGATGCTGAGCGCGAGAGCGAAGGCGACTGGGATCTGGTAGAGACCAAGCTGCATGCACATCCCAGATGGTCAGAGTGGATGTCACAGGCCTGCCGGCAGGGAGGTCAGGACTCACGTCGCACGCGAGCCATATGATCGAACACGCAAGGTACGAGGCGAATATTCTGGCGCCCGCAGTCAACACCGACTTCTCTTCTTCTGAGGAAGCCAGCCTGAGAACTCACGCGAGAAAGTTGAGGAGCGAGTACCTGTAGATCATGTCAAGAAGACCATCGTAGCTATAAGCCCATCTCCAGCTGGAGTTCGGAGAGGCGCCAGCANGCCCATCTCCAGCTGGAGTTCGGAGAGGCGCCAGCACATCCTCGGTAGAGGAAGAGCAGAAGCAATAGCGCGTTGTATGCGAGGATTGGCACCCAGAGTAGGGGGAAAGGCGAACCGATCTGCGTCATTACGCAGTACTCGACACCGGGTATTCCGTGTGCTTTTGCTATCCCAAGCTGTGGTCAGGCCGACTTCCAATGACGAAGGTCAGATGTCGCACCTTCGAAGGTCTCGAAGGAGATCGTGAGGATTGTCATAACGGCGGCTGCCTCGCCGAGGTAGCATACGGACATGAGTGCCAAAACCCAACGATTCTTGTTGTATACCACGTATATCCAGAGAAGCAATACAGCTGCGTTTTGAAGGTCAGGCGTCGGACTCTCGGCTGGGCCAGGGCGAACGAACTCGCCTTCCGAGGTGAACAGCACCGCGCAGTATCCCCAAGTTTCCCAATAGAACCAAAATTCGCAACTTGCGTGATTGGGCTTCAGCAAGTCATCTCGCGAAGACGAAGGCAGGCTCACAACTAGCAATAGTCGCCGCTGTCAGACGCATAGACTGCTGTCATGCATGTCGTACTCACTTGGTCATTGATGACGGTGGAGTTCAACGCTAAGGCACAGGATTGAATGGCGAGCATTGAGTAATCACACGCGGGGAGCGAAGCGGTGGGAGAGGGCTCACCATACACTTGGAATCTGCAGCGGATCAGCTTACGAGACCACTCCGTGAAGCGGTAGAACTCACAGTATACAAAATATGCCGAAGTAGCGATGCTACGACAAGCGGGAGATGGAAGGCTTTTGAGCGGCTCTCGCGAGGGACAGAGGCAAGTCACGGACGCACCCAAAGAAACGCTAGCTTGATGACCGACCACCGCTTCTTCTGCGCACGACAGTCAGAAGCCGCCGCAGATCCCGCCTGCCAACTGGAAACATGCACTCACCCAGATCAGCTCCACTTCGTGTTCGAGACATATGACTGTCAATCGGACGTCGGGGCATGAGGACGTGCGTGGCTCATAATAGCGCAGGATGGACTGACCGTAATCGTAGACGACTATCGTGGCAGCAACAACTAGCCGTATGGCGTCAACGTCTGCCAGGTGCCCTCACAACAGAGTACGACACTCACATGAGGTTAACTGCGTTAATCGGACATCGCGCACAGCTGTGATGAACTCTGCGATGACTGTCGTGGCCAGACCGGGCTGACCACTCATGGGCGCAGAAGGGCGTAATAGCGTAGAGGGGCGACGGGGGCGGGGAGATGTGAAGAGCGTCGGGTAGAGCGGGGAAATCAGCCGCGAGGGCGTGGGGGCCCTATAAAGGAGCTGCCAGAAGGGAAGGCAGGAAGCGTCGGGCCAAGGGAGGGTATTCTTCGCGCATCGAAACTCAATGTGGCGGCCCAGCAGCTGCCGTAAACGCAGACTTCCATGCCGATGTCGCAGGGCAGGGGCCACTATGCGCGTCCACAGAAGCCTTGCATGCAGACGACGCTCATACCAACTGTCGCAAGCCGAGCGTCCGTACCTCACAACATACAGTCTGCAGAAGGTGTCCAGAAGGTAAGTGTCACCTGGACATTGCACGAACCGACTACACTCGCCTTGGGAACCTGCTAACGGCAGTTTGCGAGAGGTGATAGCGACCGCGGTCACGCACTAGCTTGTGGGACTTTACGCCAGAAAAACGCCGCTTCGCACAGATTTCCACGGTAGGCCGACGACGGCGCGACGCTGGACTACCAAAAATCGCTGGAGAAGTAGTGACTCCATGGCGAACATACCCGTGATGTGGCGTCGGGCCGAAATGGCATTTGTTGGCTTCTTGCATACACCGTGCGGCGGGGCGTGTTTCTGCATCCACTCGGACGGCGGGGCGGACATAGACAGACCGGATGCCCCACCTGGGACCAGAACCGTATCCGTGATGGAGACGTCAAGCAGAGGCGTGTTGCGTAGCGTTAACCTAAACGCTGCCGTATCCCATCAGGACAGTACTCAGGTGAGCGAGACCCTGCACTTCTCGGTCGTGTGTTAGCGCACAAAAGCGAGAAGAAAGCTCGATCGTGTCCACTTACGCAAGCTGGTACAGTAGGTAAGTATGCATACACCAGGGAAGGAGATCCCGCCAGCCTGGCACTGTACTGCTGCGGGGGCTGAAGGTGAGAGTACGATCCACACATGCCAATGGCTCCGGCGTATAGGATAGAAGCCAAGGGCCAGTGGCAGGTGGACTTCCATGAGTAGCGATGACGCCAATACTGCAGGGCCTGGACACCCCGGGCAACGACGGTTCGTCGTCAACATATTGATATCCACGGTTGTGCAAGAATGACAGGTATTCTTGGGCGGGATGT
The DNA here is from genome assembly GCA_016618145.1 of Sanghuangporus lonicericola. Classification (NCBI taxonomy): domain Eukaryota; kingdom Fungi; phylum Basidiomycota; class Agaricomycetes; order Hymenochaetales; family Hymenochaetaceae; genus Sanghuangporus; species Sanghuangporus lonicericola. The sequence continues at coordinate 8,011 of WJSG01009054.1, read as the reverse complement.
TCTACTATCATAGGACACCACTTCCAAGCAGACCCTGGAAGTCGAGATGAGCGAGCGTCCCGGCAAACGGAGGTGAGTGGACGCACCTGAGGCGGCTCAACAGACCGGCGACGCACGCGAACGAGCCTCTGAAGTGAAAGGTTGCATATATATTACAAGGCGTGTCTGTCGTCGTGAGTGTATATCTGTATCTGTTGTTCCTGTAGTTTACAATGCTTCTAGAGATATCCCGTTCAAATATGTCACCCCCCATAGGACCTATGTAAATACCGTCAACCGACCGAAACGAAGCACGCAGACGAAACTCGAGCAGGGAGTCTAGGAAACGCAAAACGAGCCGTTCACACACCTACGCCCCTAGAGATCCGCGTCGCTGTCGCTTGCAGCGCTATCGCTCTCGTCCTGGCCCCATACAGCGAACGCGCGCCGGTGCGGCCCATCTTGCGACCGGTCGCGCGAGCGACTGCGCGCGAAAGGGTGCCGGTTGTGGGAGGGCGGGTCGATCGGGGTTGGGGTCTTCATGCTCTCTGCGTCGACGTCGCGGTCGCGCGGGATGCGTACGCGCGTGCTGAAGTGAGCCGAGCGGGGTGCACGGATGTCGTCACGATCTCCGCGGTCGCCGCGATGAGGGTCGGCCATCGTGGCGATGGACGACGCCGACGAGGAGTTGGAGTCCGTGAGGAACTGGACGTGGCGGGGGGAGACGCGCGGAGGGTGGGGGTGGGGGCCGGAGAAACGATCTGGGGTGTCGACGCCAGAGCGTAGCCCGGAGTTCGGGGAGAGGTCGCGCGTCGACGACAAGTGTGGGTTGCCCTGGGCAAGGACGCGCGCGGCGCTCTCAGCTCGGGCCTGTTCGTGGTGCTCGCCGTCACCCGCTTCTGCCTTCTCTTTCCCGAGGATTTCCTCCCGAGGACTCAGCTTGGACACATCCGAGGAGCCCGGCGACTCCGTCGATGAGAGGTCGTCGATGTCGTACTTCTCGTCCTCCTCCTCTTCGTCGGACACCTCGTCCTCTTCATCCAGATCCGCATGGCCGACGGCCGCATTCTCCTTGAGAGCATCTTGGTGCCGTACCATGGTCGGCGTCTGGATGTCCGGGTGCTTCTCCACCGACTTGTGTGCCTTGCGAGGACTCTCCTCAACGACAACGAACGACTTCTGGCGCTCACGTTCGTTCCACTTGAGCGTACGCGATATTGAGGTAAACCAGTCTCGGGACTGGGACTCGGCGCACACCGTGGGAAACGGATACTTGGAAGCAGTGACCTTGATGTGGTCTCCCTCTGCGACGGCGGTGAGTATGCTATGACGTCATCGGTAGATACACGACTTACGCTTCAGCTCGACACGGCCTCGACCGTCGAATGATGCCCAAGCGGTACTCCTCGAGTTGAATGGAACACATATACGCAGCTCCATCGTGTCTGGGAGAAGCATTGGGCGGAAGGAGAGGGTATGCGGGCAAAGAGGGGTGATGAGGATGGCTGGGATTTCCGGGTGAACTAGAGAACCACCCGCAGATAACTGAGGTTCGCGTTAGCACGATAACTGGGCGTCCCTTCTGTCAAGACGTACTGAGTAGGCAGTAGAGCCAGTAGGAGTGGCAACGCAAAGTCCATCGGCTTGTACGGTCGTCAGATGGTGTTCGTCACCTGTGGATATGATGAGCCGAGCCGGTATAGCAGACTCGAAGGGACACTGACCGAACAACTCAAGCAGACTGACGTATGGACTCGGGCCGCGATCAACGACAAGGTCGTTCAGGACCTCGAAGCACTCCACGGGCCGCGTCGAGAAGCACATAATCTCCTTGTCCTTCGCGCCCGCCTTGCCTCCCGTGCCGCTGCCGCTCTCGAGCGCGTCCCATCCGTCTTGCTCGATGTTCCGCATCAGGATCTCCCCCGTGGCACCCTTCTTGATCGCGCGACACGCCTTGCTATTCTTGTCCGGGGAGATAGCACGGTATACGGTGCAAGTGAAGCGCATACGGAGGTTCACGCGGATGCCGTCGTCGATTGCGCTGTCCATGACTTTCTGGTGGTTGGCGAAGTCGAAGTTCGTCAAGAACCCGAGCGAGCCCAGCGCGAAGGGCAGGACGGGAGGCACGATCCGTTGGAACAGCCATGAGGTAAAGAGAACAGTACCGTCGCCACCGAGCTGCAAGTGATTTAGCGGATGTCGCTGCGGCAAAGTCGATGCTGTACTCACTGTGACAACGAAGTCGAAGAGATGTGGACTCCGACTGCACATTTCGGCCGTCCAGTAGCGGAGCTGACCTTCAGACGATGGCTGGCTATCGCCATTGCTGAGATTTGAGTGGAGTGACGACGAGCTGGATGTGCGGCGTTTGGGGAAGGGGACGAAGAGCTCTGGGTGTTCGCGGGCCAAACCGGCAGCGTCGAAGCGTCTCGAGGTTTGTAACTGGGCGTCGACGTAGCTGCACGGAGACGTTAGTAACACGCCATCGCAATCGGACTTGAACGGTGATACATGGAAAATGCTTAGGGCTCTGTCATGCTGCGCCGGCTATGACCGCCACAGCGCCGTGGATGTTATCGCGACACGTACGCCGATCGGCGAGCAGAACGGTGTGCGCGATGTGGGAGAAGCGACGCATAACATGGACTACTCACACAATCATTCCCCGGTCGGTACCTCGCTTCTTCATCATGAGGTAGAGCGCAAGCTCGCGGGTGAGCTTGATGAGCCTGTTGTCTCGCGCCTTGGTCACGATGAGGACGCTCTGGATGTGGGAGCGGACGCGAGTGCGACCTGGGTGTGAGGTGAGCACCGCCAGAGGCGGATGCAGCGCCGCAAACCAGACAGGACGACTGACCGAGCTTTTTGCTGACCTCCCGCACACCGACGGCCGTCTCCGCAAGTCGCTTCGTGAGGCTCGAGGCGTACTCCCGCTCTTCGTCGTCATCATCGAGATTCTCGCTGTAGGAGTCTGAGACTGTGCCATCCGGGTAGGCGTTGCGTTCGTCGTCTCCTCGTTCGCGGAGATCGCGTGGTTTGTCGCCGTAGACGGAGCCGAGCCAGTCCATGAGAGATGCGCCCTGCAGCTTCGAGTGCAGGAAGCACGGCGAGTTTATGGCGGGCGAAGGCGCACGGCGTTGGGGGTGGGTCGGATTGGGGAGCGTGTGGTGGGTGATTGTGGGAGTGTCGTTAGCAATGGGTGGTGGTCCGTCTACGGTGACAGAGACGGCAGTGCCATTGGGCTTGCCGTTGCCGTTGACCAACGTGGAGGTGGGAGTTCCGGACGCAGGCCTTCCCGACGCAATCTCCGGCGACTGCTGCGGGTCGAGCACGACGTTTGGCGTCCAGTCCGAGGAGTTCTGCATGATGCTCAGATGCGACGGCCGACTCGTCCTCCGGGACAGTGACGGTCGGATTTCTGGCACGTTTGGGGTCGACGGCGGCGTCGAGAACGTCTCGTTGTCCGGAGAATGCATCGCGGGGCCCAGGTGTGTCGGCGTGAGACTGATCTGTGTGGAAGCTGTAGGAGTGCTAGAGAGTGCCGTCCACAGCGTCAAGAGGTCTTTATAGGCGCGGCTCGTCGTGTTCCGGACGTAAAGAGAGGCCAGTCCGACAGATGTTGTCCAGACGACGTTGCACGTCGCCAAAAATCATTGGGCATCGTCGACTCCGGTGCGCGCAGACTCGCCGTCGCGGCCGATTGGTCACCGACCAACTCTTATCTTGATCTAATCCAACCTACCCCTGGTTAGTAGTCGGTTGTGATCCTCGGATAACACAGTTAACACTCGCTAGTAACAGCGGTTTATAACGGGATATAGAAAGTCCCGCCCATGAGGCCTTTGCATCATCCCACCATCACCCATCTCTCAGCCTTCCATCTTCCGTCCAGCTTCAACGCAATGCCGGCGGCGTTGTACACGGTGTGCCTGACGATTAATGCCGTGCATAAAGCCTCCACCCCGCTCGCTGAGACACAAGACACGAAAGTTATAACCGCCACAGGCGTGCAAAAGATGCAGGTAATTCGGACGAAGTCACCGTCTAAGAACAGCGTTGCATGACTGTTTTCCTACATAAAGACCAAACTGACTCGAGCTCTACAACCTGACGCGGTGGTACTCAGTGCGCCCTTCACGGTGAGTCTTCGAGAGGTCTCTCCAATTTCTGTCCGTTGCGACTTCGTAAGTACTATCACGCGACAGCTCTTGCAAAGTGCGACAGACGTGCAAAACTCGGTCTGCCGGTCACTGCTGAAATCCGCTTGGTCTATAATCTAGTACATATCTTTCTCACCATGAGACAGACATTTTAAAGCGGTCAGGGCAGGGGAAAACGACCTGCAGAGGGGTCTGTCGCACTTTGCAACGACTGTCGCGGGATAGTACATCGTTTCGCGCCGTATATTTTGCCACCTTTTGCGACACTCGCTTGCAGTGCATGACTTGGGTTGCAATGCACACACTATGTATATAGGTGCGTGTGTGGCAGTACACATGACGATCCAGGAGAGAAGTCGCGCAGCATGAACTGACATCGCATCTTTTGTTCCTTGAACAGGAATTGTTCGAGGTGATCTGCGCTGATGCGAGCAGCTCTACCCAGATGAACAGCTCTGAAGATGAGGCCGGAGCTGTCAGTTCTGTGTCCAGTAGACTCGTAGCCGCCAGGCCGACACAAAGTCGCCGCTCTTGCTCCCACCCCGGGCTGTTGCAATCATCCGTCAACGGAGCTCTTAGAACTTCGGATCTTTCCTTTGGTCCTTCTCTGCAGGTAGCAGCACGCCGCACCGAGGAACGTTCCTCCGAGCGTGGAGGCGTACATGGGTCCACGTGCGTTGTGAGCAACGCTCATCAGATCAACCCAGGATACAACCACCGACATGGAGGCGGTGGCCATAGGTGCGATCCGCACTTCCTGTGTTCGCCCATCACAAATGCCGCAACGCATGCGCCGTGGCCTCAATGCTGCCCTCCCCGCCGCCGTGTGGACAAATCAGGTGGTCATGGTATCGAAGCCCAGCCCCCATGTGCCCGTTGCCTCAAATAGCGAGCTCGGAGGCTTCTCGTGTCCCCAGCTGCCGGTTCAGCCATCTTAAAGCCCGCTCAGCCTTCGCACCCGTCCTCACGCCCCTCCCCCGCCCGTAACGTCTTCACGACCGACATGCGAGCAGCGTCGTTCCTCTTTGGTGCAGCGGTTGCTGTCGCCTCCGTCCAAGCGGCCATCGTTCCCCACAGGAGGTGCGTCGTGTCACGTCATGACTGGATCGAGTGGAGGCTGACGCTCTCGCGATAGGGCTACTACGTGCAACGGGCACGCAGAACTCTGCGATCGGAGCTATGGAAACGTGACGTACTTTGGATGTTGGTAGCAATGAGGCAGTCGTTTTCGCGGAGGCTGACCTGACCTCGTCATCTCAGCGCACGATTCATTTGCCTTCAGCGAGGATCCCTTCGCTCGTGAGTGCATTACATGTCCCGCAGGTCTGATCGTCGACTGACTCAGAGTTCAGTCGCCCGGGACCAGGAAGTTGACATCCCCTCCCAGCTTGGTCTTGGTGTACGCCTGCTCCAAGCGCAAGCGCATGTGTACGTGTAGTATCGCATGAATGCGGAAAGTAGCATGCTGAAGAGCAGTTGCACATGCAGTAAAGATAACGTCTTGCACTTCTGTCACACTAGCTGTGTAAGTCGTATGGATTGATTTCGGGAACCTCTGTCTTGACACTCCCTAGGCCCTGTTCGACGGCGGTACTGTTGAAGACTACCTCAAGACCGTCAAGACCTTCCTCGACGCGAACCCCAACGAGGTCCTGACGTTCATCTTCACCAACCCCGAGGGTGCATCTCTCCCGCAGCTCTGGGATCCTGCTTTCCAGAACTCGGGCATCGCGGCCCTCGCATATGTTCCGCCACATCTGCCCATGAAGCAGAGCGAGGTGCGTCTCACTCGTCACTTCCTCGTTTCTTGTCATGAACTAAGCGCGGACACTCTCAGTGGCCAACTCTCGGCGCCCTGCTCGACAGCGGAAAGCGCGTCGTCGTCTTCCTCGACGCCGGCGCAGACACCGACCGCAGCGTCCCGTACATCCTCCCCGAGTTCGAGATGATCTGGGAGACGCCGTTCAGCGTCACGGACGCCAGCTTCCCGTGCAGCGTCGACCGCATCAACGGCCCGCTCTCGACCGAGGACCACATGTACATGATCAACCACTCGCTCAACAAGGACGTCCTCGGCACCGGGATCATCATCAGCGACCCCAAGGATGCGCCAACCACGAACGGCGTGCCTTCGTGAGTCTACTCTTATGCCCGTCTTGCTGGGTACCGATGTTGCGAAACGGCACTGACTTACCGCGGGGCAGGATCTTCGCGCATGCGGGAGGGTGCGAGGGCTTCGCCGCCGGCCGCGCGCCGAACTTCGTCCTCCTCGACTTCGTGAACCTCGGCCAAGGCGCCAAGGCCGTGGACCAGCTGAACGGGCTGGCGTGAGTACACTCACTGTCTAACTATACCCCCCACATACCCTTCCTACTCTTTCCCTCTCGCTGGCCCATCTCCCTCTTCCATTCATCGGGATGGGCTGTGTATTTGTTGTGCCCGGGCCCATGCATGCATATTGTGCGGATGCTGAGGCGACGCAGAGGAGGGAAACCGGCGGACCCGGCTTCGGGCGCGATGTCGCTCTTACGACCGCCCGGGTGGCAAGCGTTGGCTGTAGTAGTGACGACAATGTTAATTGGTAACTGTTGGCTGTAATGCTCGGGTGCAATACTTTGCTCCCGTTATGAGCTCCTGCCAGCATTCGCCGGGGTCGACAAGACCCACCTGGTGGGCTCTCTCATGCAGCAATCAGTTGGTAAGCTCAGCTGCTCCTGGAGTGACGTGCCCGTAGGGTTCCCCACGGAAAGACTGACATTGGATATAATACCCCCGCACTCCCGCGTCGTATTGTTCTCGTTTACATGTATGTGGCACGAGACCTACGCGCGGTGTGCATCCAATGCCAACCATGCCTGCCCAATACGGACGACAAAGCATCGAGTCAGTGCAGTTGTCTCCTTCAGGACTTGTAGTGAAAGGAGAACAATGCCCCCTTGGTAACCCCGGGGGCTGATCAATAGCAACGGCGATGGTATGGGATGTTATAAGGACGACGATGGGTGGTCCGCCTAGTATCTGCCCCCGCTCCTCTGCATGCGGACAACCACCGCCCCCTCGAACCGCGCCACTTAACCTCGGCCCTCGGGACTTGAACTTGGCTGGGACTTGGCCGCTCTGCTTGGAACGAGATGCACGTGCACAACAGCATCGTCGACCTGTGCTGGCTCCTATCACTGGTTCGACGGCGGTGAGCGGCTCAACGCAAGGCGTCGCAACCTCTCTCTCTCTCCATTCCCTCTGCGCTCGGACATGACCGCGGACTCACCAGGGTTCAGGCGACGCTCCTCTCTGTGCACCGCGCAAGACGATGGACAGTGCCACTCGTCGACGAGTCTATTGTCTTCTGTCGATCCAGGTGCGTGGTTGCATTCTTCAGAATACCGACTCCGAGAGGCCCGCTACGGCGGTGGAGGCGCGACAACCCCTCCGACCGCACGACAAACCTAAAGAAGAAGCATCTTAGGTACGTCTGTACCACATATCTGATACAGGGCCATAGCTCCGAGCTTCCTGCATAACGAAGGACGTCAGCACCGGCCGTCGACAATTGTACCAGGGAATGGAAGCACTCACCTCCCGCTCATCGCAGCTGGGCTATACGGGTGCCAGCGTCCTTGTGCCGTAGTAGAGTCAGGTCCCTCCTCGTATTCTTCGGCTCCCACCGCCATCGCACCGACCGCCCGAAAGGCCTCAGAGTCACCACACAGTGCACGCACCAGCCGCGGCACTGGCAATGGGCATATGCATGGCAAGTCCCCGTCCCCGTCGCCACGCAACCGCACCAAATCTTCGCTTCTCCTCCGCCCCACTGACGGCCCTGGCCGCATCGCGCGCACGAACCGCACTCTCGCAGCCAGCCCCGCCAGAAC